>CAIGRN010053223.1:0-38100 GCA_903798345.1 Fraxinus anomala
TAACTCAATGTTTGCTATGACTACATTGGAATGAACTTTCCCTTATTGAGCATATAGAGAGATTATATGATTTCAAAACAAAAGAAATCCATTTACATGTGGACTAATGATCATATAAAATTCATACAACAAATGAATGTCTGTAGTAATAGTTGCATAATTCGATATAACTGCCCATGGAATTCATGAAAGCAAAAGACAATTGTAAAAATAGTCAATTGCCAATCTCTATCTCATAGATGAAAGCATATACCAAATTACAATTGTAAGAGAATGGTTTCTCATGTTTAATGAAGTTTAGCTGACAAAGAAAAGATGAAAAGGCAAGTTCACAAAATAAATTCACATGCAGAAATTGCCCAAATGAGGAAACGTAGAGAGATAGGAACGATAGAGAAAAAAATTTCTATTTCTACTTCAAAAAGTTATGGATTGCCGGTAAATAATTATTTTCTAGCATGAGTAATCAGAAAATGTATTTAAAAACTAGCATATCATAAAATCCCACTAAATTTGTCAACCAGTACTATTCAATGGGCTTTATCAGAACCCGAAGAAAGAACAATGGACATATCTTCATCGTTTACTGATGTAGTTCGAAACTAAAAACACAATAATAACAAGATGAAATGGATTGCTCTTAAGAAAATAAACGCATTTTCTTATTTCATGAACAATCCAAAATCCTACAAGACGTTTTAGAGTCTTAAATATGAAAATAACAGATAACTTACTGGGCCAACAGTCCCTTAATGGGTTGGGCTACAAAGCAAAATAAATAAATACTGTAAATAGTAAACTAAGAAATATAAAGTGCGCAAACGAATTCAAACGTCCAAAATCCATCATACGTCACGGCGTAGCGATGAATTCAATGGGAATCGTCGCGAGCTTTCCGAAATGGGGTCATGGCCCCAAAACGGACACTGTATGCAAAAATTACGTCATTTTCTTCGAACGCCGACCATCCAAGCGTTCCAAATACGCAAGTGTCTGTTCCTCCACGCTAACCTCATCATTTACATGAGGAGCATTTGAATTACAAAACTTTTCAACTTCTCGATGTCAAAGTCACCAACAAGAGCTTGAAAAGATTCCATTTTAGTGGCATAATTATTATTCAATTGAAAATTAGTCTTTTCTTCATTTTCCTCACTGATAATAGTAAAAGAAAAATAGAATTTCACTGAATACCTCTAATGAAATTAAATGCACAACATTTCTATATGAACCCACTTCACTTACAATAAAATTGGAATATCTGGAAAAAATAACAAGGGCAAAGATTTTACCATTTTTAACAGATAACCAAATTGACAATTTTTATATACATCAAAATATATACTTAAGGGATTTGCTAAGCTTACAAGAATAAGAGCAAACATGAACATTATTTTCTCTCTTAAAAATATTTATCTAAAGAAGTGTATGGCTGTGCAGTAGACGGGATCAACAACGACATCATTTTTTCCAAATGTTTAGTTCACGTAAGCTTAATTCTAAACAGACTTTTAGAAAAATTCATATACTCTTTCTGCATATTTCGGTACATGGTCTCCTTGTTTGAACTAATATATCAGAAGGCGTTTCTACACTTGAATTCACGTTCACAATTCGAACATTGAAGACGATTAATTGAGATAAATTTCTAAAAATCGTCTCAAGGTTAATAAATAATGCAAGTATATTTGATGTATGCAAATATTGAGGGAGATCGAAGAGAAACCTTTGCTTGAGGAAGAGAAACCTGCAATTACACGTTATACATATTAACCTTTAAGGCAATTATAATTTAATCTTCAGTTAAATTTTATTCTAAAGTCTTCAAGAAGATTGTTCTTTTGAAATCTTTATAAGAGTATGTTTGAGCCACATTATTTTGAAAGAATGTATTATGGAATAGTAGATTAATAGAGAATGTGTGGTTGAAAAAGAAGGAAAAGTTATTGATATGATGGAAAATATTATTTTATTGAAGAATGTGTGGTTGAAAATGAGTAGAAGAATGAGAATGAAAATTTTAATATGTACCAAATAGGGGCTAAATGTAAAATCACTTTTTTTCTCTCTTAGACTAAGAACAAAAATATAAATTATGCATTCACCAATAAAGATAAATAGTAATGTAATTTTAACATCTCTTACGATAAGATATACAAAGATATGAACAGAAGTAGATCAACCCTTAGATGGCTAATTGCCCAGTTTCTTTTAGTGAGTCATGATCAAGCTTATGACCAACTTTAGTTTACTACTGATCATAAGAAATCATCCTAGAATATGTCAAACAACAAAAGATAAACAACGAAGGACTTGCCTGTTTGTAGGTACGTAGGAAATCATCTGTTGTTGTAGGCAAAAGTTTCCATCCCTAAGTGTCACCGAACTTTGCAAAAAAATTTCACGGGGTCACTGAACTTTAAAAATCACCAAAGTCATTACTGAACTTTGCAAAAAGTTTACATGGGGTCACTGAACTTTGTAAAAAGGTTTCAATGGATCACTTAACTTTAGAAATCATCACATTCATCATTAAACTTTGCAAAAGGTTTCCCAGTAGATCACTAATTCAGTGATCTTTTGGAAAACATTTTGCAAAGTTTAATGACAGTGTGAAATTTTTTTACAAAGTTTAGTGATGAATGGGGTGATTTTTAAAGTTCAGTGACCCCCTGTAAACCTTTTGCAAAGTTCAGTGATGACTTGAGTGATTTTTTAAGTTTAGTGACCATGTGAAAACGTTTTACAAAGTTCAGTGACCATTTGAGTTATTAACCCTCCTTAAGTAAGCAATCAGAAAAAAAAAACCATAAAGTGGCTCGAACTCCAGTAAAAGCCAATAAAGAAAGGAAAAAAAAAAAGCATAAAGTGAAGCGTATCAAATGAAAGTTATATGTAAAAATGATGGTAAAAGTTCAATTAACCTTCTTCAACTAAATGCAGACTCGAAACCAATTAACAAAAGATGTAGAAACGTAACATAAAAATCATCAAATGTCCCGAAACATTTATTGAACCTCCTAACAGAACGCAAGCTAATTTAGATCTTTAATCTTTACAACTCATAAAAATCTTTTCACATTGGAAGTGACAACAGAAAAGTGAGGAAATAAAACAAAAACATATAGATAGAAAAATAAGTTGGTTCAAAAACATATGGATTTTGATTTCCTTTTCTTTTTAGTACTATCCAATACAATCTCGTTTATTTTACCAAGCATGGGTTAAAGTTCCCTGGAATATTTAGGAGTCATAATATTAATGTTCTAAAAGGCACGAGGGAATGACAATGCGGTAAGGTCAAGCCTTACAAGTATAGGCATACCTAAGTGTACCAAGGCTTTTTCTTATTTTAATAAGACCATTAATAATTTATTCTTTATATTCAATAGTTTATTTAACTTGAAAAAATAAAAAGGGACTGCATCTTAGAGTTGACGCCCTTGTTCCACGCCTTCTCCATATGCAAGACATCTCAAGCCTACCGCATCTTAGAACACCGCTAAATATCTCACCCTCCAATGCTCGAAAAATTCAAATAAGACTCGAGGATTAATGAGTGTGTGTGCGTGCGCCTATATGTGCCTTTCTATTTGTGAATCTTAAAACTGACATTATCCGTGTCAATGTCATGCATGATAGCATTGATGATTTCTTCATTATTGGTACCATCTGCATCACTCAAAGCATCCCACAACTCTTCAATCTATATATAACCTCTCCCATTCTGATCAAAGAAGGCAAAAGCTTTGTGTAGGTGTTCATCATTCGCCATTTTCCTAATATGAACCAAAACAGCCACAAATTCCTCGCAGAGTCCCGTCTCCATCAATATCAGCATGTAAAACCAGACATTTGCTTTATTGATTAAAACAAATTACGAACACAAAAAGGACAATAAATGTATGACCATTTTACACTAATATGTGATAAATAAGAAACAAGACAAAGAAATTACAGTTGAAAGTAACCTAGACAAGTGCAAACATGTCCAACAAAAAAGGCTACTTAAAAAAGTGACTTTATATTTTTTAAGGCTTAGCCAAAATGCTCCCTTCAAGTGAGTTACCATAAAAAAAGTAAAAAAGTAAAAAAGAAAGACAAAAATGATAGAAGCAGATATGATTATGCTTACAGCTTCCATGAGATCTGCATCAGATATATGATAACCAAGCTTTTGCAAACCTATTTTAAGTTCTTCGGGGTTGATTATACCCCTATTTCCAGTGTCCATCATGCCAAATGTATCCTTTATTTTCGCCACTTCTTCCACAGTTAAAATGCTTTGCCACCACCTGTGCGTACAACATTTCAAGGTTCAAATGTGAAAAAAATGATCATAATGATGTGCTTGTTTTCTTTTCATTTTCTTTCCAATTCTTTTTGGAAAAATAGAGTTGGTCCCCAGCCTTTTACAAAGGAGCTAGTAAATGACAAACCTTTCATTCTAGTTGCAAAATTAGTCCTCAAGAATAGAAATCGTTTCTATCTTCAATTGTCAACTGGCCCTCACATGTTGGACTCTATGAAGTTAAATATAGTATTCCAACTAAGATTGGTGCCCAAAAATTCATAGTACAACATGTTTTCACAAGAGCCATGTGAAGATTTAATGGAGAGATGCATGGTTCCCCATGCGTTTAATTTATTATAGGGTGTGTACACAGGCGTGTACATACATAGTATTATTATAAATGCATGTAGCGAACTATACAAGTACCTTTAGAGCTCTTTTTTGAGTTTGTTAATCACAGAAAATTGTTTGAGCCTTGCTTTCACTATCTTACCCAGAGAAACATTTGAAGCTTTTTTCGCAATCTGTAATTAATAAGTGCGTTTTATACACTTATTTATGGCACAAAATATGAACAATGGATGGTAAATATATTGAAATATGGCTTAATTCTATATAATTTATATTTTGTAGGATAACATCGATGAACATGGTGGAATTTAGGAAAAAAAAGCAAAAAATGACTAAAATGGAAGAAAATCAAAGTTCTGGACCAAAGTGCAAATAGCCAAAAGATGACCCGGAAGAAGAAATGAAGATGTGAAAGAGTAAAAAAACCAATTTAAAGAAGACATGCACTGTTGGAGGAAGAAAAAACAAGAAAAGAGATCATGAAATGAGAAAACGAAGTTCGGAGATCAAAATGCAAATAATAAAAGTATGCTTGAACTATGGTATAACATAATTCTTTTTACTATGCGAATGGTGTAAAACAGGGCGTTCCGGAGCTGAAAATGGTTTAACTATGCTATAACATTAAAATGTACCATGCAATAGCATAGTGTATTTTTGGAGGAAAAATTCTGATTTCCTTATATAATCGATTCCAACTCTTATGGAAACAAATCTTGGGATGTCTTTTAAAGACCTAGGACCGTCCAGAAGTGGTTACCACGCATTATAACACATTCTAAGAGATTTTGGGAGTATAGAAGGATGCAAGAAACACGAAGATCGATTCAAAAACTCGAAGATTCAATTCAAGCTTTATTTGGGTAATGTCGATTCTTCAATTTTTTTTTTTTTTTTTTTTGCTTCTTCTTCATAACATACTAGGCTAGTTTTCTTTGTATTAGGAGAACGATGAACCGCGTAATATGAATTTTTAATTTCCAGTTTTAGATACTGGACATTGAAAACACGTTTTTGGATATTGAATTATTTATATGATTTTCTTTTCTATACAATATTGTGCACGATAGTTGTGTAAATTTGGTGACTTATTTTATGCATTCGAAAGAAAAAAAGAGATTCAATATGGTGTAAATTATCATAGGGTCCGATAGGGGATAGACATATACTGCTATACACTATGTGAATTTTTAAGTGTTCATAAAAATTCACACACTCTTGTATGTTCTCATTCGTCATAGAAATATAGTCGGGTCATATATGAGAGTATGTTTAACATTACTCGAGAGAAATTGTTAAATAAAATATGAACATTAATTCGTCAAAATTTAATCGTGTTGTCAAAGTGTAGAACTAAGGTTAAAAAGGATTATTACATGGGAATTCGGGATCTTGGTGCGTTTGTCATTTATTAAACAGATTAATTTGCATTTAGTTTAGTTAAATTACTCATAATTGCATGAGTAGGTTATTTTAGTTATAATTTTTCACAAACAAACACATTACATTATTCTTGTTTCGATTAGGGTTGCGATAATTAAAATTAAACTAATCAATCTTCGTAGGATGATACTTGAACTCAAAATCCACTTTATTACTTGTTAACGAACCGTACACTTACGGTAGTTTTAATCTGAAATATATTTTTCATGAATAGTAACCATGGATGCTCTGCATTTGAATATGCGAATAGCCCATTACAACATAGTCTAGTTTCCCTCCTCATTATAAGCATCTAACTCGGAATGATATACAACACTGACATCAAATATGACCAAGCACTTGTTGATTCGTGAGACACTGACTTGGATCCAGGTCGAGCATTTTCCTTATAAGATCCTTCACATTTTCGGATGCATTTGGTCATGGATCTCTCTTGAAATCAACGACATATCGAATAATTGCTTAGGCTGTTACTTGCTCGAATGCTGTACAATTAGACTACATATAAGAAGTCTGCATAAAAATTTAATATGTAGACTAATATCATTTGTATCTATGTGCGTGAAATTGGAAAGATACAATGAATTAAGCAACGCCATACTCCAACAACTTCATTTTTTTGTCACATCTATATAATCATGAGCCATAGAGAGCATGCTTGAAAGTTGATTATAATGGTTTAAATTATAAATATATAGATTGGCTGATTGGAATGTTTAATAATTGTTAATCTCACGAAATATGTGAATGAAAAGTTGTTTGACCGATTATAAATTGTTTATAATATGATACAATGAATTAAGCAACACCATACTCCAACAACTTCATTTTTTTTGTCACGTCCATATAATCATGAGCCATAGAGAGCATGCTTGGAAGTTGTTTATAATGGTTTAAACTATAAATAGATAGAATGACTGATGGGAATGAGTAGTAATTGTGGATCCACGAAATACGTGAATGAAAAGTTGTTTGATCGATTATAAACTATTTATAATATTATTCAAACATAGGCTAAGAGCATGTTCACACGTGCTTTAAAAAAGTAAAATTTACTTTCATATTTTACTTTTTTCTTTCTCTGAACTGATACTAATCACGAAAGTAACTCTACTTATTGACAGAAAGGATGATTGGCAAGCTTTAAAAAGTAAAGTTAAATGTTTGGTTAACTCATTCTTTCTACTTTTATTTAAATTTAATTATTTACTTATAAGAAAATGTAGTGTTTGTTTGGAAGAAATGATTTGACGCGATAAATAATTTGTTATGGAGTATGTATTGTTAAATAGTAACAAAAAGTTATAGATCCACATGTAAAATTATTTTTTTAAATAAGTTGTGCCAAACAAATGCTTATTAAGTTTATCAACATGTTATAAACCCAAACTATACTCGTGTTTGTCTCTAGATATGACGAAGAAAAGGCTGTATTTACCGCAACCATCATAAGTGAACAAGCAAATCTGTCCAGAAATACGAAACACCGCAAAGAAGAATATTTAGGATAACTCCAGCATTCCACACATCAACCTTTGTCCCATAGTTACGTATCAAAACCACGAGAGCTATGTAATAAGGACTTCCCACAATCTCATTAAAGAGCTCACCTAAGAATTAAAAAAAAAAATCAAACTTAAATGTAGATAATCTCAAATTATACAACTAAAGGCAGAGATCAATAAAGCTGACATTTGGTTGAAAAATTACCATACCACGTTTAAAGAAAAATGACAAACCGAAACTAATTGCTTTTAAGGGTGCAATTTCTTTCTTATTGACAAATAGAAAATTTTTCGATTTGAGAACAAAAGCTCTTGCTCAATAAAAAAACATCAAATTTCACATTAATACTTCACCTGTCTGAAATCATAGTTGAAAAGGTTAGTTCACAACAGTAGAAAATTGGTTCTTCAATAGTGAATAACCACTTTGAATGGGAAAAAACACAAATGAAGGCATGAGACGAGGCATGATATTTCCAAACTGATTGAAGTGTCAAAGTAGGGGTACCAAAATGAATAGTAGATAGGTCATCCTCTCTTTTATTTAAGAACAGAAAAGGCTGCATCATATTATCATAGTATAACATTTTTGTGGGCGATTTCCAAGTTCATATCAAGATCAAAAGAAGACCTGCAAGTTTGATACTTGGCCACCAAATAAAGTATCCTCTCGTGACAAAGTAATATTGTGAGTTTCCTTGTATGAATCAGTAATCCGCTTCATTCTTCCAGGACTCACTATCTGCAATAGTAACATATACATGTGAAGAATGTGCAGTTTCTTATCTTCCAATAGCATATACCATTGTACAAATGAACCCACTTTGCAAGGGAGACATGCATAAACAGAGAACTTAATAATTCTTCTTACAATACACAATACTCCTGGGAACTGGCCTCTTCCTTCCACCACGCCTCACACTTACACGATAAATGACAAACACCTGAAGGTAGCATTCAATCACTATGCATGAAACCACCAGTATATGGTAAACATAAACACCACTAAACATTGAGTAACATGAACATTACACCGGGCACCCCGAAGATGAAAGCATTTATGTGTATATATTCACTACATCATATAATAAGTATTTTCCACCAAAATATCTTATCAAAAGCTTTGCATAAAAAACAAATGAGTTTTCCTTAATAACTACAAAATATACATATACTTCTGAATAAAACAGGGAAACGGGACTGTAGGCTGCAATGCACTTGTTTCAATCGTGAAGGCTTAAGTAATTTCAGCAGAATATAACAAAATCTATGCAGTTGCAATCATAGACCTCGTACTTCTAAAATCGTATTAAGTATCCTAATAAAATAAATAAAATACGCCCGTATTTTATAACTAATTTTTATTATTGATGAAGTCAAATTCCAAAACTTCAATTAATTTATAAGCGATGAAACCTTGGATAAATTGAACTGGACAAGTTTGTGTATACAAACATACATACATACATACATGAGTGCGTGTGTAAAGAAAACAAAGGGAAGTCAGTGACCAAACAGTTGCTAAAGCTTGATGAAAAACAAAGGGATGTGAAAGACCAAACAACCAAATCTAGAAAAGATTTAGCCTTTAAAGAGAAGCCAGTAGCCCAACTTTCTCTAACAACACAAAACAAATACATCGTTGAGCAAAGACACCTTGCCTTCCATACAAATTCCGATAGAGGCGAAGGCGACAAAAAGCCCGTCGGCCTCTGCACTACGACCGCCGACGAAGCTTGTGTATGAATACATATATGTGTGCCTGTGTATAATGAGAAGGGATTAAGGTTTGGAAGGAGTGATCCAAGGTTTTCTTTAGTTGGTCGAGATGATGTGAAACAACGTAACAATAACAGTTACAAAACCTACACAAGATTGATTCAACTCGAAAAGCCAAAAAAATAACGTTTAAATTTGATTAAAAAATATTGAACAAAGGAACCAGCACAATCACTGACAATATGTTGACCCCGTAATTACAAAACTCAAGAATCTTACTCGAATTGTTTGAACGCCATAAGAAAAAAACTTTAAAAATTCAAAATTATTTGATTGAAGAACAAGTAGAAAGCAATAAAGCCTCACAAATAATCTCTCAATATTTGTGTCATTACAATGAATACAAGGAGTCCTATTTATATGGAATTCATAAAACTTAGTTACAAATGGAATTAAGCCAAAAAATAGCAAAAGATATCACAAAGTAGAGTTTTAACTTAAAATAGAATATTACGCGAAATTTTAAAAACTCGCGGTCAAAAATCAACTACGCGGCCGCATAGCGTATATCTATGCGGTCGCATAGATCAAATGAGTTTCTCCTCCTTGACTTCGATAAAGGGGCATGCGGCAGCATAGTAGCTATGGACAACTATGCAGCCACATAGTTGTCCCCTCCAGTTTCTATGTCCATCGTTTGAATCGAGTTGCTCCATTTCATTTTAGTTTCCATGCCCAACATGAAACTTGTGTTTATTTTCTTATTGTGATTAATGTTTTGTCCACTGTAGTTTGAACAAACAATCACATTGCTTCTTTGACCCACTTCGCTCCATACCTAATCATAGGTCATTCCTCAACGATTAATGAATCATTGTCTGGACTTGCGTTCGTATTCTGGATCACATCACGTGAGAATGAGTTGTAGGTTTTCTCTTATGGTGAAGAGACAAACTGAATTGTCAAGAGAAGAGAGAGTTTTAGGGTTTTCTTTTATGGTGGAAAGAGAAAAAAAACGTGTTTCATTAGGAGATATGTGCACTGTAGTAATAAAGGATAAATGTGAAAAGTCATGTAACAAAAATGAACAGTGTTTTCAAAGTCTCTCTTTTAAGAGAGAGTAAATTGTCAAGTGAAGGAGTTTTAGGGTTTTCTTTTGCGGTGGAAAGAGAAAAACGTGTTTTCTTAGGAGATATGTGCATTGCAGCAAAACCAGATCAGAAAATGATAAATGTTAAAAGTCCCATGACAAAAAATGAACAGTGTTTTGAAAGTCTCTCTTTTAAGAGAGAGTAGATTTGCAGCATTTTTTGTAATTCGCTATTGCTATCATAAAAATCATAATTGCAAATTAACGTTGCTGTTGCAAGTGCTAAACAGAGAATTAGAAATCTATGATATATAATTTGCTTTGTATTCATTACCAATAATATATTCTCCATTTTTTTGCTAAAATAAACAATAATTAGTATTCATGGTATCTGACCAAAGAAAGAACTACGTCGAAATTTATTAAAAAATCAAGCAACATATTTAAACACTAATAAATAAACCAGATCAAAGATAGCAATAATATCTTTACACATTATCTATACGTAAAAATAATTCATGGTGATATCACAAAAGGTTTATTGCACAAACTAGATCAGATAAGACGCTGATAATGTCGTTTAACATTAATTGTACACAAATTTAATCCATTCTCCTTAATTATCAAATTCTTGTCGAGAATCCTGAAAAGAGACAAAATTATATCAATGAATAGAACTATAAATCGTTATAGATATTCCTTCATCAGTAAACAAAGGTGGATATGCCTACATCACTTGATGTACGTGTTGACTGACATTCGTAATTAAACATTAACAATAAAGTGAAATTATTGAAAGATTGATTTGAACACCAACCAGAAACACAGGTTAAAGTTGTTGTTTTTGTTTTAGCTTTAAACCTTTATAGCATAAAAAGTTAATATTGTGAATTACAAAGTAGGCATTGCTAGCGTTGTTACCGGTGTGCTATGATAGATAGGATGGGAAATATTCGGAATAAAAGATACGGGTAATTAAAACATAACGTTCCTATCTTTCACTATCATTGTGGAAAATGTCCTTACCTTTCATTTTTTGACATTTTCACCATTATTTTCACATTTCATTACTCAGAATGTCATTTTCATCTATTTTCTCAATTAAAAATTGTGAAATGACAAATATACAATTTCCTTTAAATGAAGTAAAAGGAAAAAGAAAAAAAAAATTGGAATAATAGTCCCAATTTTTTTTAAAAAAGCGCAAATGAGTCCGAAATAAATTATTAAAAGACTAATTAGCACATAATGTACATACCTTTCACTATTATTGCAAAAAACGTCACAACTTTTTTTTTTTTTGTATTTTCACCCTTAATTACACATTTGATTGCGCAAACCATCATTTCTATCCATTTTCATCAAATTTCTCAATAAAAAATTGTGAAATGACAAATATATCATCCTATTTAAATAAAAAAAACTAAACAATTAATTGCAACCATATTTCAATTTTTTTTTAAAGTGCGAACGAATTCTTAATAAATTATTAAGAAAATATTATTATTTTTTAAAAAAAGTGCAAACGAGTCCCAATTAAATATATTTAAAAATTTATAAAAAAAGTAAAAAGTGCAAATGAGTCCGAAATAAATTATTAAAGAATTAAAAATTTTAAAAATATATTTTTATTTAAATATGATGGTATATTCATTATTTCATAGTTCATTATTGAGAAATTGGATGAAATTGATGAAAATGATGGTTTGCACAATCAAATATGTAATTAAGGGAGAAAATGCAAAAAAAAAAAAAAAAAGGTAGGAAAGTTTTTTGCAATAATAGTGAAATGTATGAACATTGTGTGCTAATTACCCCTTTAATAATTTATTTGGGACTTATTTGCGCTTTTCAAAAAAATTGGAACTATAATTGTAATTAATTTTTTCTTTTTGCTTTATTTAAAGGGAATGGTATATTCGTCATTTCACAATTTTTAATTGAGAAAATTGATAAATAAAAAAATACTCTTTGCGCAATAAAAGGTAAAAATAAGAATGAAAATGTCCAAAAAAAAAAAAGGTAATGACATTTTCCACAATAACAATGAAAGGTGAGTACGTTATATGCTAATTACCCTAAAAGATGCTATAAAGCTCTTGTTTGATTTTTTTTTTTCAATAACACAATTTTCAATAAAATAATATTACATGCAAATTCAAAATCTTTTTCTTATTTTTTAAGTACACATAAAAGGAGTTCAAATAGGTCTTAAATATTAATCAATAAAATATAACATTTTAAAGGAAAATTATCTTCTCTTACTATATTCAAAACTTTAATTTTTATATAAAACACAAAACGTGTATATGTACCATTTTCTATTCAATCCACTTCTCTTCAATTTTTTTATAAACAAAGTCGCATTAACATTTAAGATATCCAATCCCTCGCATGATATGTAGACGGGTGCTCTAGCACAATTGTGCTAGATAATATTATTCAATTAATATTTATTAAGCATTGAGCTTGCACAAATGTTTTACCGGATTTTTTGTATATTTCATTTACAAAGATAAATATAATATTCAATTATTTTTTCATGCTACACTGATTATTTAACTTACTAAAAAACGTTACTCTCTGTGAGTATCAATACAATTTTCAATTCAATTCATTTTCCATGAAAATTCCCATAAACAAATTCGAACTGATTGGATGGTTGATTCTAAAATTATATCACATCATTTAATTGATATTTAATATAAACTTTGCAAAATCGACATGAGTTTGTACAAATGTGTAATAATTTATGATTTATGAAGATAAAATATATTCATAACATTATTTTATTGGACCTTTCAATTAAGCACTCTTGAGATATTAAGTCCATGTTTGGTATAGATTAAAATATTGATTTTATTTTAAGTAAAAATTAATAATTAATGAGATCCACAACCTTTCAATCACACTTTTCATTAATTTTTATCAAAAATTATTAAAAATATGATTTTTAATCCCAAAATTTACGTATGGATCCATTTTCTATAATTCATTTTTTTCTTAAATTTATTTTTAATCAAGGTTCATAACTTTTATTAAAATTTTAATCACATGTTTAATTAGTTTTTATCAAAATTTATTAAAAAATAATTTTTAATTAAATCGAGCTAAATATGTCAACTTCTAAGGTAGTTTTATTTTATTTTTCGTGGTCAACTTGGTTTTATTTTTTGCTTTGGTAGCCTAAAATTTGAAAATTTATGATGCCATAGTTTGGTAGGATTTTCAATTCAATAGGTTTCCTTGAAATCTTGCACTCGACTGAGAATTTTACAGTTTTTCGATGACGGCAAGTGCGAACCCTTTGGGGAGATTCAGCAAAGATAGCATCAGCAGCAATGGCTATGCGAATGGTGACACCATTATCAACGGTGCGGTGCCGGAAAATGCCGTGTTGGCCCTCCATCCCAACTTCGGTACCTCCCTCGATTGGTCCCCAAACGAACAGTCCATACTTGAAGATTTGCTTTCCAAGTCAGCCCAACCACATTTCTTTATGCTTGTAATTGTTGTGTGCGCTTTATTTGCTGCATTTTTGGTGAAAAGAAAGATATGAAAACGTGGATTGTGTTTTTACTGTATATGTGTCTGGAAATATGTTAAATTCTCGATTTTTCTGTACTTCGGTAGTTAATCAATTTTGAGAGTGTTGGACTTGAGTGAAATGATAGCTCCTTTTGAATCTACTCCTCTGACAACAATTATTATATTATGTAGTAAAGTCCAATTATGCTTAGGAGGATCCTTTAATGTTAAAACCACGAGCTAAATTGCCTTTGAACATCACCTTCCTAAAATATGAACTGTGGCAATTTACTCTTTACAACCGATTATGATTGAGGTATAGGGAAATTTATAGCATTCAAGGGCTCAATGCTGATCGATTCTGCAAGTCTGGCCTTTACATTTGGTATTTAACATTTATATTTCTTTTTCCAAGAAAGCTGATTGAAATTTTAAATATCTATTTCGAAACATATACACGTTAGACTTTCCTTAAAATCTTTCCACCTGCACTATTTATCTAGGTGAGAATTATACATACATGGAAGGTTTTACATGTGTCCATATATGCATATACATGTATGCATATGTTGTATGCAAAAATCATTAGGTGTAATTTGCAAACTTTAAAATGCAAGAAGCATTGCACTGATGCCAATAGCCATAGTTTGGTTGTCTCCTTGACCGATATACTTATCTCACAACCATTGGTATCAAATTCCAGGTTTGATTCCTCTGTCAATTTAAGCAAATTATAATTGACTTGATAGAATCAAGTAAGCCATTTGTGCTTGCTCGTAGGGGAGAGAGGGAGAGAGAGCAGCAGCAACTTTTCAAGAGTTCAGCTGTAAGCATGACAAAACTCACCATCTACGTGGACCAAAAATGACTCCAACGGCACCTTACAGAGCAGGGGACCTGATCACCAAAACATGCTACCTGTAATTCATTAAAATAGAAAAATTGCAAATTAATAAACAAATTAGCAAAGATACTAAGCATGAAAGGAGCAAATATCCAGCTTTTGAGTCAGATATTTTGTTCAGAAATATAGAAATTCCCTTCAATTAATGTAACTATAGGGTATTCTTTATACATTTAGTAACATCCTAAAGGATTATGATAAAAGTCAAATACCTTTTTTAACTTTTGGAGATTTACAACATATTTATTATAGTTAGATGGGTCAGTTATAGTTATTGGATATCATGGGGTGGTTTCAGTCTGAGCAATGATTCCTTGAATCCAACTGTGCCAAGGGTGTTAATTAGTTAGGTTTTGATGTGTTGTGGATTGTTAACTTGGCATTAAGATGGATTGTACTTCTCATGGGTTTTTTTGGTTGGAGAATCTTTTCGAGGAATTTTCATATTTTGCCCTTGGTTTTATGTTTTTTCTTTTCTTTAAGAAGGTCGAGATGAGGGTCAAAAAGACGAAAGACAAGGGGGGAAGTCCTTCCTTTTATTTTCGCTTGTGTTTCGCTGAATTTCGTATATGATTATGCACAAAAAAAGTTCTTGTCGGGGCCCCTTTAGTTAACCACTTAAAAGTAGCAACCGACACCTTTACTCCAATTTATACGACTATTTTGTTGCAACATTCTTAATTTTTCTCCTTTATAGAAATACTTTTTAATTATCGATCCCAATCTCTTGTCAGCTAAATTGTTTACAGACGGACTCTACTTTTTCAAAGTAACACGCAACTTATTCAATTCACTTAACCTCAAAAATTGGAATATGAAATCCCCAAAAACATTTTAGAGCAAATTGATTAAGTTTTGGATCATAGATGGCTGCGACTGGGAATCCTTCTGATGGTCATGAAAACAATTTTGATAATTACAAGAATCATGAAAAACAGGATGTGATCTGCGCCACCGGTAATGGCCTCCCGGTTCCCAATAACTCCTTAGTGGGCCCTTCTCAGGTTGCCCTCCATTATAACTCCGGCCTCTCTGTCAAATGGTCCGATGATGAACAGCACGTACTTGAAGATTTGCTCTCCAAGTCAGCCAATTCTCTTTCTAAATTTATCGTATTTATCTTTTGCTGCCTGGAATAATATGTATTTACATTATATGCACATGTGCGGGTTTCTATAAAAGTTCTGTTTTTTAATCCCTTGCAAATTCATTGAATTACTGGGATTTCTCATTTTACTAAAAAAAATTGAGACTTTTTGGCTGAGATATGCTTTGATGGTGGAATCCCATGGATGATCCCGTTTATCTCGAAATTGTATGTATTGGAAAATTTAATTTGCAATGGAACTGTATTTTTGTTAGGGAAGATTGAAATTTTAGGACTTTGGATTGATGCATTCCAATAATATCTGATTACAGATCCATAAGCTTCAATTATAGTACTTGCAGCACATTTGCGGTATACATTTGGGGAAAATGAGATGGAGAATTTAGAGGATCAGTTTACAGTAAGATAACTTTTTGTTTTCCTCTGGAGATCAAATTATCATTTGAACAAAATAAATATAAAACAATTGCTCTCATTTTTCAATTTCAGTATATATCGAATTCAGCTATGGGTCTGAGCTGAATTTTATTAACTAAAAAGGAAAAGGGAAACAAATCAAGATTTTACATCACCATCAATTCTATATCATTGCGATCATGACAATTAAGATACAACTTACAAGAGGTGTAAATAATGCCAGCATTCCAGTAAGCAAGGTTGAAAGTTTCCTTCATAATACAAGAATGTTTTGAGTTTAAGAAAGGTTCCAGTTCAGTTCAGTTCAATTAATTAACATTTAGTACATTACCTCTCATCTCCCATCTGTTTTGAAAAGCATTGATCTTTGTGAAACCAATGGAGCAATCTAAATTCCCATACTATTCATTATTTTTGACATATTAGTGCCAATTTAGATTGACTGTTTGCAGTTTCTCTATTTGCAATTTTTCTGTGTTGCATCTTGTTGCTCATGCGTGGACAAATCTGATGTAAAAAGTAACTTTTGCAGATACACCTCAGACACTATCATAGTTCGGTATGCTAAAATTGCTCAGCAGTTAAATGATAAGACAGTTCGCGATGTGGCATTGCGCTGCAAATGGATGACTGTGAGCTCTTCATTTTTGTTGCTTTTCTTATTATAATTTCCGTTATGATTACATGTAACTCTTGTTACATAGACAGTTCGTGATGTGCCATTTAGATATGCATGCACATCCCCGAGAATTTTATATGATGATAATCTTTGAAGCTTGGTAGGTGGTCTTATGTCTGTTTGTTCTATGGCATTTTAATTTGGCCTAACTAATATCGTGAGCAACATAATTTCAGAAGATCCAAAGAATTTTTGATATCAAAAATCTAAACTCAACTCTAGATCAAGAGTGACCGATAACAAGGATCTTTCCCAACGGCCAATGATGCCAATATGTAAAGAAGACGCTGCAAAATTAGAACTTATGCCTCCATGTTTTCAAAATGTCTCTGATCCCTTTTGTAAGTATGGAATTACGCAAATAGGCATATGGCGGTTTGTATAGCCACAGGCTGTGTCTTTCTTCAGTGGAATAAATGTTGTCAATATGAGGCCACTCCCCTGGAAGAAAGTAAATGGGTTTCAGCAAGGGCAAACCAGTTCCTACACCCAAATTTGCTTTTCTTTTCTTTCGTTTGAAATTTTTTACTTTTAAAAAACGCATCACCAGAGCATTTAAAAGACTATAAATATTTGACTTTTCATTTCTTGAATGTACTAATGCTGATAATGCAAAGTTTCCTAAAACTTTGAGAGACACTTAATGTATCACTTACATGCACAAAAATAAGGAAAAAGTAATAGTCTCTCCTATGCACACAGACAGGCATTTGATTAGTGATGTAGAAAATACAAACAATTCATTCTAGTTCTGGAAATATTGGGCAAGAAAGTAATTGTAATCAATTCATAATGTTGATTGTTTGGCAACTGCAGTAGTTTTAATATGTTTATGCAATTTTTGGTTTTTCATGAAAACTGGCGATGGTGGTGATGCACCTCCAACTCTAAGTAAAGGATGAATGGTTGGCTTGTACATGCGAAAAAATATACTCTGTGATTTCAATTATATAATGCAGAAGTCAACTCAAACGTTTTGATATTTCACACATTCAAAGTGATGAACTGTGTTACTTAATGGTGAAAGTGGTAGACGAGAGATATATTGAGTATTCTTGGAAAAGGGAAAGACAAAACTGAGACAACGAAATGATGAGAAGCAAATTTGATCATTGAGAAAATATAGACTCATAGGGCTTGTTTGGAAGAGATTCTTTGAAAATCATTTTCAACCACACATCTATTGACCCATAACATATTTTCTAATTTTTAACCACACATTCTCCAAAAAAATCATTTTTCTTTTCAAAAATCTCTCCCAAACAAGCTCATAATTCGCTCAGTGATGGATGATAAGAGCGAGAAAGCCTAGAATGAAGTTAATAGGAAACACACTCTGGTTGGTTTATTATATCTTTTCAGTTAACTCATGGAAATTCTGACATAACTGGTTTGCTATTTCGCAGAAGAAGGAAAATGGAAAGCGAAGGAAAGAAGAGCAAAATTCATTGAGGAAAAATAAAGACAAAAAGGTAGTTAATGTATTGCATGCTTTCATTTGTCCCCAGCTGTTTGTGTGTATGCTACGAGTATCCTCTTCCTCTCTTTCCTATGTCTTCTGCCGATTAACCGATTCTCCAATGGACATCTGTACTACACAATGTATATGTTTGTATCCATGCACAGCTCTTAATAGCAAAGTTTCTAGTGGCAAAATAGATGGCCTTTCAGTTTCTGCTGTAAAGAAACAACAATTAAGATAGACAAATCTCTCACTTTGTTTTTGTTTAGCTCGACTTAAAATTTAGAAGTTCACAAGCAATCACGGTTGTACTTTTGTTGTAAGGAGAAAAGGGACGCACTGAAGACGCAGGTCATAATGAGAAAGCTAAAGAAGAATCTCATTATATACTGGGCCTTGCCTTTTCCTGTAAAAGAGTAATTGATGGTAGGGCTTTTAATATAAATGCTCATAATGATCTTAAGAATACTAGTTTCCAGCTGAATCTGTTACATGGCACCACAGGTAATGGTGTATTGGAAGGTCACTCTCAATCATTACTTTATTCATTCATCTGACTAACTTTCTTAATTAAGTGTTTTGTTTGTGAATAGATATAATTGAAACGAAGTTTTAATCTGATTATTTGACAGTAAACTAATCATAATCAGTTTGGATAATGCAAGCCAGATGGATACAGAGTAATGGATGGTTAATTTATGCAAGTCCTGATAGGAAAACTGTATGTTTTCAATCCCATTCAAGGGACCTGTTTGGGCCTCTTTGTAGCCATTTTTGGGTCTAGCTGTGGATCTGGTTGCAGATGGAACATTGTTACCCACATCTGTATTTGTAGATTTTGGGGGCAGCAATGCCCTTGAGCTACTGATAGGATGCTAATGTTGTTTTGTTTAGATCAGTATGCCGTTCAGTTTTTTAGTTGTCAAATTGTAAAGGTCTTCCCTTCTCTATTTGATTACATATCAGCAAAAGCGATCATGAGAAAGAAATCCTTGGGATAAAGAAAGAACTCCAGGCACCTGCAGCATCAACATCTCAAAACCGTTGTTAGTCTAATCCTCCGTCGTATAACCCAATAGTCCTGATGCTCGGAATTATTTCAAGCTTATGTTGTCAGTCATTTCTGTTTTTATTTACTTCAATAGACATTAACATTGAATAATTTGTATTTTTTTTTTTTTTAATTGGGATTCTCAGGTAAAAGCTAGAGATTCTTTGCCAAGATCTTCTCAAGTTGCAAATCGTTCCAATGGCCCTCCTCATACTCAGACGGTGCTGTCAATCGACGACGATGATGGAATCTCATATAAAGGTTTCCCTTTCTCTGAATGACTAGGGGCTTGTTTTTCCATTTACTTAACCATATGGGTCAGAACTCAGAATTTTTGTTTAAGCATCCCAAGATTATGATTTCTGATGTCTCTCTCAACGTCTATAAAAAGTTTGCAATTCCCTCTTCACAACCGATTGGAATGATGATATGATATGGGGTAATTTGCATAAAATTGGCTTGATATAATGGTAAGCTTTGTATATTGAAAGTAATCCTCCCTGCTTTCTTGCAAATTGCCTCCTCTCTCCAGCATGGGAGCTCTCGCCCAAGATTCCTTGGTAATCTAAACAATCCCTAAGATCCATGTTAGATTCCAAATTCATAGCACCATTGAGAGAATATTTTGAAGTTGAGGTTTAGGTGATTAATAACATTTTGTTATGATGTGGATGATCTTTTGGTAGGAATGGATGTTCAACATGGAATTTCGCATACTTGATCATTTTTATCATTTTCCATAATGTCGTATCTAGATTAGATTCCTATTATAATCTGGTGAAAGAGAAGAGGGCATACCTGAGATTAAAATCATTGAAGAGGAAATATCACCACCCCTCTCTACCTGTGAGATTACTGGGGCAGTTCCATTGCAGCCGTGTCTGTTTTTCCTTCTACTTTTCATGGATATGCTTCCATGGTTAGATATTTGAAGGGTGTATAAAAAATTTTAATTGCAGACATTGGTGGAGCAACTGGCCAGCTTCTTGAGCAAAATGCTCACACCTTGGATCAAATTTCTGCAAACTTTGCTGCTTTCAAGGTAATCTGCGATAATATTTAGTTTTTGAACTGCTGTAGAAGAAATTTTACCAATAAAATGTATGTAAAGTGCTATTATGTGCTTCTACCTAATGACTTCTTAATACAAACACCTGTATATTTGTCTTTCATCAGTTGCCGATAGATGTCTGAGCTGTTATTCAAATATTAATTGCTCTACACTGGTAGCAGAATAATTTGTTTTGGCAATTTACTCGGCCCAATGTATTTCAACAGAACAATTGGACCGAAAAGTATATTGTTAGAGCAGTTGTCTATTGTGTGATCAAGTTATATAGAACGAGGGTTAATCTTGTGTGCTGAGACTTCCAAACAAACCCATTCTTCTTCATTATTAGTGGAGAATAAAGGCATCCAGACTATGCTTGTACTAGATGTTGCAGCATGGGGATTAATTTGTGCAACTGATTAGATTCTGTCAGGTTAGGACGACCCGATGAGTATTCAGAAAATGAGGGTCGGTAGGATTATTTGAAAATATCTGACTGAGGAATTAAAGAGATTCTACCATAATATGGGTATATCAGACTGTAAACTTCATTTTCTGTCCAGGAACTATATATCATTGATCTCTTACTTGGATTCTATTTATGCATTGTGTCTGCTCTACAAACTCAATGCCTAGGCCAAATGGATGCAATCCAAGTTAAAATCACTTTGATTGATTGGCTTCATTGGAAGCATGACAGAAAAGCATCATTTCTAGCATTGACCTGATGGTATTAACATTATTTTTCTCGTTCTACTTGCATGCAGATACAGGAGAATATCAATCTCTTCTGCCAAACTCGAAACAACATCCTAACAATATTAAATGAGTACGTATACCGTCTGTATCACTTGATCGTTAGCAAAGAAGAGATGCACTTATTTCATGCTAGTATAAAATATTTCCTCCCTTTGCTCTAGTTCTACTTTGATCATTCCCGAATATATTTGCCTGTTATGAATTGATGTGAGACTAATTTCTTGCTTCGTTCTTATTTTTATATATTTGGTTGTGGTGACTGAGAATTGCAGCAGAAGTTCCCTAAGGAGTTTGCTACTTAGTTATTTTCTCTAGATGTATTGCGAATTGGCCAGCCAGATTTTCCCTTCTGTTTCCTTATTTCTTTTAATTAAAACCACACTAGGTGGCTTATTTAATCAAAATCATAAAATAAGAGTACAACCTTAAGAGGAGGGCTGTGCCTAACCTCTAGAAAAAGACAATAAACCTACCCCTTTCAGTTTCCTTCGTTGACTGGGATCTTAAAATTCCTCCAGCCATCTTCGAAAGGATATAATATATTGTTTGTCACAATGTGAAAACGTATGCCCAAAACCTGAAAATGTGCTTTATGTCTGTGATACATATGATTATTTCTCTCAAGACTTTAGGATTAAGATAAGATAGCAAAACAATAGCTTTGGGAAGACATGGATGGGTTTGATTCAAGCAGTCCCGAGTCAAGATACAATCTTAGTAGAGAACGTGTGAACAACTATTTGAAGGTAACTCCCATAATATTGATGGATAACTAAAAGTCTTTTTTGCAGCCGTCTTGAATTTTTGGGTCTGTATTTGATAGTTTATTGGAAAATGAATGAACATAGCCTATATTTTTCATTTAAAAGTAGAAATCATTTGTACTCATCAACGCCCCACCACCCCCGACAAACACACACAAATCAACAATATACACATTGAGATCATGTCATTGACTGTTATCTTGCAAATTTTTAGATTTATCTCTCTTTCCTCTCTCATCAGTATGAAGATATACATGACACACGTTTAATATGCTAATAACAAATCATCACATTGATTATGCCACATATAGGATCGAGGCAAAGATGTTGGAACTCCCAATGCAGATGCCACCATTTCCTGTGAAACTGAATGAAGAGCTTGCCAACTCCATTCTTCCTCAAACATCCGTGCCAATGCCAATGCAAATGCAACCTAATCAATCTTGAGAGGTTCTCCTTCCTTACATAGTAATGATGCTTCTGACTGCTTTGCTTCAGTTGGCACCTTCTACATATTTATGTATAGCAAAATAAACTGCCTAGGCAGTCCAGTCAGAGTCGAATTTTCTATTAACTGTTTATTTCTTATGCACCTTTTTTATTTCGTTGTGTTCTGCTGGATGATCTGTTAAGAGAAGTTTTTATAGCATGTGTAAATAATTGTCAGGTAAAATAAGTTGGAGGTTTTACTATTTAATTACAGGCTGCATTTACCTAGATGTTTTATATTTTTGAATCTCTTTCAGTTGATTGGTAATGTATGCTATATAGTGCTCCAATCTAATAGCCGGAAATATGGTATAAAGCGGAGCGGCGGACGGTAATCACATATTCCTAAATTAAAAGAATTATTTTTTTATGTAAAAGAAGTGTATGCAAATAATATAAACAATTAATTTCATTTACAAGATGCTAGATCATCAGCAGCAGCAAAAATGGAAAAGTTGCTGGTATTGTTATTGAAGATTTGTTACTCATTCCACACTGGAATTATTCCTTGAGCAGCCAAACGCTTCTCAACCCAGAATACAACATGTTTGGCTGTTGGTCTTTTCTCATCAACTAGAAATGGCTCTACAGTGCTCACTCCTGTCCCATATGAAGATAGAGAGAAACCTTTGGGACCTGTCACCCAAAAACATATAAATTATATTTACATACCAAGCCAAACAGGGTTAATTTACTTTGGAAATATTAAAAATTAGACATACCTGTGAGATTTCCATCAGGGAAGAATGCCCAAAATGAATATGGGTTGCTCTCCTTAAAAAATGAACCTTCCAACTGCCATGTATTAATTCATTCAACAATTACAAATCAAGCAAAACATGGAGCTTTATTGGCCTTACTTGTTGAATACAAATTTTAAATATTGGGCTCGACGTGGTAGTATCAGAGTGGATACATTTCTTGATATGAAATCTCCATGCCACTTATTTATGAAAATAGTGAATGTGTTAGATTGTAAAAAATGAATCACACAAGAAAGGTAAGTTGAAGCATAATCTAATTTTTATTTTTTCTTTAACAATTTAAACTTTCAGACGAGGGGGGACAGTATTTATATCTAATTTTATTTGGAAATAATTTTATGCATTTTGCATTTGTAACTGACCTTGTTGTCATTAAATGATAGTTCAAGTTCTGAGATATCATCTTGAGCTTGTAGAGTGTCTTTGAGTGAAGGGATGACATCCTCCTCCATCAACTGAGGCAAACCTTTGGCTGCAGCCTTCGGCTTTGGCTTGGATGGCTCAGCTTCTTCAGCCGGCTTTTCCTCCTTTTTCTCCTTTGTTTCAGCAGCAACTAGTTTTCACAATTATAAGTAGATAAGACCACTTCTATCTAAAAAGACAACATCTATTTGCGTATAACATTTCACAGATTCATTAAGAAACCACCTTTGGATGTAGATGATTCTTGAACTGCCAAGCAGGTTATATTTCGATGCCGTGGAGTTACTAGTCTAATCACCTGTTGCACATAGACAAAAGTTTATGTCATATCCAAATTCGATATTTTCTCACCCTAAATAAGATGAAAATGCAGATACGGGGTGAGCCTGGTTCATAGTTATTAGCAACTATCCAAGAATGTCAATGTATGAATTAAGATAGTTCGTACTCTAAAAAAGTAACATGAAATTCTATACGGCATGTGTGCGTATATACAAAATAAGTCGAGAATACCGGTGGTAGGCTGGAGCGTGGCCTGGATTTATGGCTGAATGAAGAGGAAGAAGATGAAAAGCTCGAAAAAGCAATGGATCCTCCATCCGTAGTTGCCATTTTTGTGAACTCTGATTTTATTAAAATTTAGAGCTCAATCAAGCATTTCATTTTAATGGTTGTTTTTAAGATTTAACAGAGAGGAAGCTTTATTGTCCACACGCTGGTTGGAGCATGGTTGCCACTGATTTTCCAAGATGAAGAATCAACAATTTTTTGAGTTTATAAAGGGCTATATGATAAGTTCATTATTGGGCTATTGACAAAGTTTGGTTTAGTGCCTTATGGGCCTCCTATGGTAATTTTGAATGTACAATGGAAATTGACATAAATAACACTTTTAGATGTAAAAATACTGCTGCGAGTAGTTGGATTTTTAAATATAGCTGATGTATAGGCGAAGAGATGCCCATTACGCGTGTGGTTGAGTAGTTGAAGTTAACGACCGCCAGTGTATTGTAGTCGAATCTAAATTCACATTGTTTCGGCTAACAGTATATAACAATATAAATAAATAAAAAGTAGGGAACAATACACTTCTAAGGTATTTAGTTTACACCATTTCAAAAATACAAAAATAAGTTTCAAATTTCACAAATCAGGTTTTTTAATTTTTTATTTATGAAATAATGAATTATTAAATCAATTTATTATTNATTGTAGTCGAATCTAAATTCACATTGTTTCGGCTAACAGTATATAACAATATAAATTAAAAAAAAGTATGTTTAGACTATTTTATTTAAAATATATTTTTCTCTCTTATTTTTTTTAACTACACATTGTTAAAAAAATCATTATTTTAAAATATATTTTTCCTTAAAACTTCATTAAAATGAAGCCCAAACAAGGGAAAATTACTGTTTGACTTATTTAATTTTATTTATTTATAAATCTTGATAATTCCATGTACACACAATATATGATAAGCAGTCTAAATAAATTCCATGTAGATCATATCGTGTTTGCATGACTTAACTACGATAAGCCATTGTTTGATCTCTTTTCTTTTCAAAATATATTTTTCTCTTTTCTTTTCAATCACATATTTTTAATAAAATAATATTACACATAAATTTAATTTTTTTCCTTATTTTTCAACCTCACATTCTCTATTAATTTATTATTCCAAAATGCATTCTTAAAAATGCCCGAGGCTCAACCGGGCTCTAAATATGTGAAGGCCTCAATGTGTATATCTATTGACTATTATCGAGACAATTACCAACAGAAATTCTTTGCCTATACTCCCAATTCTAAATTCTTTTAATAAAAGAATCGGATTATGAGTTTGTGAACCTCGACGAATCAAAGTGCGAAATCGAGCTTATTTTGCTCCTGTTTGAAACCTATTTTTTTTTCTCATTCTTCATTTCAACCACACATTCTATCAATAAAATAATATTACACATAAACCCAAAAATTCTCTTTCCTTTTTAACCACACAATCTTCCATCAATCACTATTCTAAAATTTTTTTTTTCCACCCAAAATGGGTGTCAAACATGGGCTTTATGAAAGGTGCGTCGAGTGGACTCGAGTTGACCCGTTGTTATCCTAGGGGCCAAATAAGAAGGCACGTGCCTATGAAAGGTACCGTCGGCTAACAAAACAACTCGCGTCAACCCGACGAGGGTTTAGGGGTTTTTACTCGCACACACACTCATCAGTAAACTCTGTGTCCCCGAAAATCCCTTCCCCTCCTGCAATGGCGACTCTCGTCCCTCCTACACCGTCTAAGGCAACAACTCCACTGCCCGCTTCGGAGCAGACTGTGGCCGAACCGCAAAAAGTCGATTACTTAAACCTTAATTGCCCGATTCCATATGAAGAAATTNTGGCCGAACCGCAAAAAGTCGATTACTTAAACCTTAATTGCCCGATTCCATATGAAGAAATTCACCGGGAAGCTCTCAGTTAGTGCATTTGTTCATTAATTTTTAAATGCGTTAGTGAATTTATTTACTTTTGTTTATTTGCCAATGAGTACGATCGGCTTCAACGATTCTTGTTACTAATTGCGTGACAGTTTTATGGATTTTTTTTTTGTTAATTAAAATCACGAGAGTGCCGTTGTTTGAAGATGGGGATCAGTGATCGATTCTGAATCTGTTTGTGAAACGATAATTATAATCATTTCTGTTGGCGTAATGTTGCTTGTATCAATGATGCTGTATTGATACTATTGGCAGTGTCCTTGAAGCCAGAACTTTTTGAGGGGATGCGATTTGATTTTACCAAAGGACTCAACCAGAGATTTTCGCTGAGTCATAGGTACCTTTGTCGTTCTTCTACCATGTTATTTGTGTCTGTAGGGGTACTTTTAGGCTGGGTCTCCTTATTGTATTCTTTTCTTAAAGAGAGGTTGTGATGGATTTGCTTATTTATTGTTCATCAGTGTGATCATGGGACCTACTGAAATTCCTTCTCAGTCATCTGAAACGATTAAAATTCCCACTGCCCACTACGAGTTTGGAGCAAACTTTTTGGACCCAAAGGTGTGTTGTTTTTTACTATTTGATAGTCGCTTATGCAAACAAATAACTTCATTTAAAAATGTGAGGATTACTTGTTCTTGTCAGTTGATGCTTTTCGGGAGGGTTTTGACAGATGGAAGAGTAAATGCAAGAATGAAGTGTGATTTGTCTGAGAATCTTTCTTTGAAGGGAAATGCTCAAGTAAATATACTTAAGCTGTCAATCTGTTTTGAATGTTTTCCGTTCCCAATTGTGCTAGAGCTCCTACTGTATTTCCTAGTTCACACAATAAAGTTTAATTTTCTGTTTCTTTTTTTCTCTCTGTAGCTTACAAGTGAGCCACATATGTCACAAGGCATGGTCAATTTTGATTATAAGGTAATTATTTTTAAATTAGCCTCCGTTTGCGAAGAATTAATAAATGGTTTAAATTATAAATAGATAGAAATGAGTGATGGATAAGTGGATACTACTTGTGTGTCTATTGGAATGTGTGGTTGAAAATGATGTTTAACCATTCATAGATGATTTATAAATTTTGCTAAAGGGAGCCTTAGTCATGAGGTGTTATACTATTGAGGGTATTGTAGTCATAATATAGCAAGTTGACACGGGGGTCTGTCCAGCTGGCAGCTTGCCATGTCAAATGCCACACACACGGCGGAGAGCAAAGATAATGAAGTGGAACTCTGGAGTAATGAACTTGGAGCTAATAGTATTTGCCTTTTGATATGTATACAGGGATCCGACTATAGGACTCAGTTTCAATTAGGGAATGGAGCCTTATTTGGTGCAAGTTACATCCAGGTGAATGTTCTGATATTTTTTCACAAAATATTTCACCATCTTTAATATTAAGTAAAATTTCTTGAACTTCTCAAAAAAGGCTCATTGCATATTTATCTTTAATATGAATTAGCTTGGTAGACGACCTGCTGTAGCTTCATACATTGTTGCAGAAGAGATTGAGTGACATTAACTGTTCGCTTGAAGCTCCTAATAGCATTACGTTGAGATAATGTTTCGTGCTTTTCTTTCTTAAATATTTTTGGGTGAATAACTTATATTGTAATTCTTGCCTTAATAATCTCGATTACACTGCTTTCCAAAATTCTTGATGGATAATTTAAATGATAGTTGTATTTGACTCAATCATCTTAAAGAGACTTTATTTCCAATTTCTTATAGATGCCCAACCACTTAAGTCTCATTTTCCTTAATTTATCCTCAATTGTATAAATTCTCATGTCTTGTCTTATTGATTCTAATATGGCTACGCTATCTTAGCATTATTTTTGCTATGATCATATTATGGAATTTTTTTATCCTGGAATAACCCAACTCTTAATGCCATAATGCCTAGTTGGTCTGGTAACCATTATGTGGAACTTTCTCCTTAATCCTAATAGGTATCTTTGTGGAATTATGAGAGAGTATTTAATTCTTAATTATAATTCTAAGAACTCACAAAGGTATACATACGGAGTAAAAAAATATACAAGATTAGGAAAGTAAATTGTAAATCACTAATTTAGCCTAAAAACTAGGAATTTACATCATAAAAATTAAATCAAATCAAATAAGATTAAATATAATGAGATTAATTATGCTGTAAGTAAAAAAAAAAAAAAAAAACATCGATTAAGCTCTGATTACTTTGCTGTCTTGCTAAATATTTGGTGAAATCTTTGACAAACTGCTGAGAAAATAATTGTTTCTTCTCTGATAGGCCCCAAAAGCACAAGAATAGTTCCATTTAGTTTGTTAAAGTAGGGGAAGGGTATTATTGGAATTTAGTAGAAAGAATTGTATAGGTTCCTGACTATAAATAGGGAGGATAGTTTGATTTCATTTAGGCAGAATTTGAGTATTGTCTTGGTAGAGAAGTAGAGCCTCTCGAAGCTCCGCTAATTATTGTATTTCCTTTCATTCAGTTTGTAATTCCGTACAACAATTCATAAATTGTTTTGGTACTTATCAAGTCTGATATCAAATGATACGATCCAGAGTAATTTCCATGCTTCTGTTGTAATTTACTATTGAACATTGAGATGAAATTGTATTTGTGTTTTTTCTGTGAAGTATTGGATTGAAGAACAGAAAGGAAATGTAGAGTGGACTTGATGAATTATATGAAAATAAATTATAGATTTGATAGGATTCGAGAGGCCTATATCTCTTTCCCAATTGACACCCAAATTCTGCCAAAATGAAATCAAACTACCCTCCCCTATTTATAGTGAGAAATATAGACAATTCATTCTACTGTTTGCCCATAATACTCTTCCCATACTTTAACCAACTAAATGGAACTATCTCATGCCTTTGTGGGGTCTATCATTCTCCAATTAATGACTCTCTTCGGTATGTATTAGTTTTCTTAGTCTTCTATTTTTATTTATAGTCTGAATGATTTTGGAAGTTTTCTTCCCTTGATTAGACGAACTGCTAGTTAATATGGTATTCTTTTTGGTTATTATATATTATGGAATAATGGTTTTGTACAGGAGAAAAATCAAAGACAGCTACTTAAATTATCTTGATCGAATTGTGTTGTGCACTTGCAGAATGTGACCCCACATTTGTCCTTAGGTGGTGAAGTATTCTGGGCTGGCCAACATCGAAAGTCTGGTATCGGTTATGCTGCCCGTTACAACACAGACAAGATGGTACTATTTACTGGAGTTACTGTCTTCGGACACGCTATAAGATTGATGCTTTTTATCACAGTATCACATCTATTCTCTATATCCTTATATTGGATCTCAGTTAGTGTAAAGTGAATTCTATTCCACTGCAATGATTGACTTGATATCCTTTCAGTTGTTACATGTGGGATAATGAATTAGCCATTTTATTGAGCTCTTGGGATGAAGACTGAGTGATTTTACTTTTTCTAGGAAGCAGTTGGATTCTAGCAACAATATTCTACTCCGAAGACTAAATAATTGTAGATGTAAATAGAGATGATAAAACAATAAACTAAATCTGGAGGATGATCTAACATCTATGTCTAAATCTGGCATTTGACTTGGCTTTAGTTCTTTTATTTATGCCCACTATCATTTTTTGCTTTGATTGTGCCAAAAATGATACCAAGGTCTTAAGGGAATATTCAATTATGTAATTACTTGTGTATTTAATTGAAAAAATATGTTCAACTTAGTTGTGCATGTGCATGTGGGTATTGCAGCAGCTATTTGCATGAATGGATCAACTAGGCACGTTTTGGTTGCATTTTCTATAAATCAGATAATTTTTCAAATTGTATACATAATTATTCAGGCTTCAACACCCTTGATCAAGTTTTACATACCAGGGAATAAACCAATAAAAATATCAAGAGCTTTTATGCAAGCCATTTTCCTGGAAAATTATTTTATGCTTTTGGTTAGATTATGTCATTTAACTTTTAATTTTTTCCACTTTGAACGTGCAAAGATTTGTTTTCATTCTCTCCCTTTACTGTGAGGCAATTATGGGGAGGGAGGGGGAAGAGGAAGAAGTCATCATTTCCATTGTTGCATTATGGGCCTTTAATGTTCAAAACTTGACACAAATGTTTATTCCCATGCTAAATCATGTTTGATATATGCAATCTTTTCTAATGTTTCACTTGCAGGTTGCAACTGGGCAAGTTGCTAGCACTGGAATGGTTGCTCTAAGCTATGTTAAAAAAGTATCTGAAAAGGTAAAAATAGATGCTACTTCATAAAATGTATTGTAATTTGGATTGCATATACATTTACTAGGTTCCTTTTTTGTTTTTCTTGTCAGTTCTTAGTTTGTTCTGTTGTATTTAGGTTTCTCTAGCATCAGACTTCATGTACAACTATATGTCTAGAGATGTCACGGCTAGTTTTGGTTATGATTACATCCTTCGGCAGGTAACTTCTAATCAAAACTTATGAACATTTTGACATTATAATTAGCAGTCTGACACTTGTTTTTGGATTGTTCCTCGTTTTATGCATAGTAAAAAAGCTTCTGATTTGATATGATATTTAAAAATAATTCCTTGTCCATGTACATATTAAAGAGTCAAGCTGGAAACTCCAACCTTGATCTCTAAAATGTGGTCATTATTGTTGCGAGAACTAGTAGCACCTTCCAGTTTAATATTAGTTTTTGGTCTGTTAGTATTCTTGACCAAAGTACATAAAAATAGTCAAACTGGAAACTGCAACCTCAATATCAAGTATGTCATTATTATTGTTCTGAGAACTCGTACCACCTTCCACTCTAAAATTAGTTTTTGTTCTGTTCTTTATCATTTTTTTATATATAATTCTTTGATATCAAAAGATGGATTTAGACTTTGTATAATTGCTAAGAAACATTTTTAACATTTAGAGGTCTTTGTTCATATGTTGATGAGGGCAATCAATTTCCTCCATGCTACTAATATTTAAATCTCTCTCTCTCTCTCTGTTGTGTGAGATGATCCAGGATTTTCCGTCGCAGGAATGAACTTGGGCATACAATATTCTTAGTTGGATTATATACTCGAGCAAATTCTTGACGAGTTATTATTTTGATAGCAATCTAGCTAACAAACTCCAGTAATAAAATTCTCAAGAAAAAGGAGAGAGAATGTAGTACTTACTAGGAATTAATCCTGCAGGACATTTTTAACCCTTTTATTTTTACCTTATGGATTCTTTGGTTTAAAGACTTCAATTAGGCTTCCGTATTGGCTCCCATGTATTTCATCTAGCCGGGGGCAAGTATCGAAATCTAGTGTTAAGGCTACCTTCAAGAGATTTTTTGACCCCCCTGGAGACCATGTAGATCAGCCTATGCTCTCTCTAGATCTTGACTAATGTGTGCATTGCATTCTTGCTGGTAAGCAATTGAAAGCTAAAAACTCAAGTTTTTCTACAAATTTATATAGAATACTCTACCTTCTTGACCTTGTATTGGGGCTCTACTTTTGTGTTTTGGCCAAAGGAAAAACCATTTTGGTGGATAAATAAAAGAAGAAAATGCAAGGATTTTGAGACAAGTACAAGCCTGCCTTGGACAAAACAGGGAAAAAAATCAAGAGCTTAAGATGAGCTAAAGAAGAATGAATGACGTCTCCTCTAATAGGAGCTTGGGTTTCCGGTTCCACTTTGAAAATATCCACACCTGATAACTATGTGAAGCATGAATATTCATAGTGGCGTGACATGTCCGTGTCCATGTCTGACATATGTCAGATATCAACATTCTTAGGAGACTACAGAACATGTCGCTTTCCTATTTTTCCATAGTTTTCTTGTATTTCCTACACTCTCCGGGTCACACCTTGAGCATGTGTAGGACAACCCATGTGGCGTTTCCTGAGTTGTTCATAGTCTTCATAGTTCTAACACGTTCAAAATGTGTAATTGACGTGTCAATGACAGAAAACCCCACTTTGTAAAGTCTGCTACGTAGAATTGGGATATTTTTTTATTTCTAAAAAAGTCAAATAATGTGAGAGAAATTCTATCAAATGTCGAATTTGTTTCATATCTTTTCTTTTTTTCCATGGCCTGAGATAACTGTCTGAAATCCGAGATCATGTGTTGCTGATTGATTTTGCATTCTTGATGCATGCGTCGTGTTCATGTTATATGCTTTTAGCCAAAATGCCTCTTTAATTGCCAACTATGAACGATATGCACTGGATTTTAGGAGTATTTGCAATGTTATCCACTGTTTTGGAGTCCTTGGTCCTTTTTAGTCAGGTTTTAAGCTGCTGTATGCGGAAGAACTTTGATTTAGTTGCAAATTGCAATACTTGAATACTTGTCTATGAATCCGTTAATTATTCTGATTGGACTTCTTTTCTCTCTGACAGTGTCGTCTAAGAGGAAAGGTTGACTCTAATGGATGTGTGGCTGCTTTCCTTGAAGAGCGATTAAATATGGGTCTTAATTTTATTCTTTCTGCAGAGGTAATGTTCAATGTTAGCTGACACTGCTATTTATTTTGGCTTTATGTGCATCTTTGGCTAAGCTTAACAAATTACGAAGTAAATAAATAAATGTTTGAAATAAGTTACTTATTATGGAAGTAACATATACCTTACTATCAAAATAAGAAACTTTTTTCTTTAGAAGTACGAAAAAATTACTCATCTAAATCTAAGTATGTTGCGGACTACAAAGTAAATTAATAAAAGTTGGAAATAAGCCCCTTTTGACCACCACCAAAATGAGGTTTTTTTTTTGGGTGAAAATGAATTTTTGAATAGTGATTTTTGGAAAATGTGTGGTTAAAAAGTAAGGAAATTTTTTTAGATTTATGTGCAGAATTTTTTATTATGAGAATGTATGGTTGAATTGTTTGAGAAAAATTGAGTTTTATTTTAATGGTTGTCAAACGGGGGCTAAGTAAGTTACTTATTGTGAAAGTAACCTACATCTTACTATCAAAAAAAGAAACTTTTTTTCCCTTAAAAAGTATGAAAAAATTACTCTTCTAAATCTAAGTATGTTTGGAAACAAAAATTTACTTAAAAGTAAGTTTGGCCTACTTTTAAGCTTAGCCAAACATGCATTAGATCTTCTAAATCTAAGTATGTTTGGAAACAAAAATTTACTTAAAAGTAATTTTGGCTTACTTTTAAGCTTAGTTAGCCAAACATGCAGTGTCTAATGCAACAATGTCCCTTCATTCTGGCATTGTAGTTGGCTTCTAGTCCCTAGTTATTCATTTTTTGTTTCTAACATCTGGAACTATTATGCATTGCAGCTAGATCATCCGAAAAAAGATTACAAGTTTGGGTTTGGGCTGACAGTGGGAGAATAGAATCAGGCATATTATTGTTCAAACTTTTCAGTTTGAGCTGATTGTTGCGAGCATTATTCCCATTTGACGAGAATGAAAGAATCAGTTTTCAACTCTTTTGTCCCGAGTGAAAATATTTGTGGGCACTTTGCAGCACCAGTTGGTACGACATTATTAGAATCACCAGTAGTTGATTTTTGCAGCTTGGATATATTTGCTTAGCTTGCCCTGCGAGTCTAGATTTCATTATAATTCAGAGAAATCTAGATGTATGTTAATTTCAATCGTAAAAATGTTTTCTCAAACTCAATGATGGTATGTTTTACTGCTTTTTTCTGGTAATTAAAGAAAAAAGGGAAAGCTGTGTTGCACGAGATATGATGTGAATACATGAAATAATCCTTTGAAATTCAATTTGAAATAACAACCCTGTTACATGTACAGAAACGGTTGACAAATTTTTTGACATGCGTACAGGCAGCAATATTTAATTGGATGTTGGACAAAAAATACAGTTCAATCAGCCAATATTGTGTTGTCCCATGTACATATATAAAAAATTTTGTACATTTTATTTGTACAAGGAGCTTAATATGAAATAATTAACTAGATTAGGTGCGAATGACTAGTTGTATTTTATATTCTTATGTGGGCTTATAACTATTTGGACGTATTTCTTTACTAGTTGATATCTGTAGTGAGTTTTATTCAATCTGGTTGTACAGAGGATCGAAGAGTATTTACGACCTTGAACAACTAGATTCCGGTTGCACTCTATGCTAACGGTATTGAAATCCATTTGCATCCAAGGTTGTTCAACGGGGTTAGACGAATTCGATGGATGAACATGGTGACCTGTGATGACTGCAAAAGCTATCAACTGGCTCACACGTCAATCGAGATGTTAGCTTTAAGGTTCAAAAGTCGAAGGGGTAATCGATTTGTAACATGAATCTTGGGGGTGATTCATTAAATGAATGGGTATATTAAAATCGCCAAAAATTGTACCTTCTACATTAAAGATGTGTACGTATTTTTCGATGGAGACATAATAGATTCAAGAGGGCCAAGTTGTGGATTTATTAATTTGTTGGAATGGCCGACCTGACGAAAATTAAGGTTGGTAATATGGATATGTACTGCAACGTGACATGGACTTATTCTTAGCAATAATTTAGTGGTATGGTCCACGTATCCTATTTATATATGAACTTTATCATTATTATTCTCCCTTATCCACTCTTCGTCTTATACTTTACAATCAATGAACCTTATCTCTACTGTTTGGCTCAGATTTTTATTTTTGTTTTTTTGTTTTTGTCTCTGAAAGGTAGAACAAACTGTGTTGATAGAGTTCGTTTGGTGGAAATTTTGTTTTTTAAAGGAGTTTTATGAAAAGTTACTTTAGGTAAACTTCATTTAAAAAATCTTTTAATCAGATAAAATATTTTCAAAAAATTATGTAAATACAATCAAAAGTTTCTTACTTTTTTAAAAAGCCGTATCAAACGTGCTTTAATAAAAACTATACATAGGACAAAAATCACAACTATTTATGTAAATTTTACCGACTTTTTTGTTTCTCCTCCCGATTGAAAAAATCTTATAATGAACCAAAGAACCCGATTTTTTTTTTGTTCGTCATATTGGAGTTCTAATTAATAAAACTAACTATTGAAACTTCTTGCAAACAGCATTTTCTAAAATTAGTCATATGCCCGTACAATGTACGAACTTTGGTATTTATAAGGTAATGTTAGTGTATTAAATATTAATGAAAAATTAAATTATTGTGAAAGTTCAGTAAGTTTAGTAAAATTTCATAATGATTTTAATTTTTGGCTTCTATAATGATAATATATTTAAATGAAAAGTTTTTGGTAGTCTAAGTTTTTCTAAACTTGCTAACGTTTGATGATTCATATTTGTACTTTGTACCAAAATATTTATAGCACTGAACAAGGAAAGAAAATTTAGTGAAAATTATTCAAGTGCCTACATAATTACGAACTCTGAAATAAAACTTTGTCAAGTTTTATTGCTAAAATTTTATCGGGACCATTGAAATACTACCTTATTGAGCAAACTTCAAGTTTAGCAAAAATTCATTAGTTTGGAGGTAATATATTTTTTCATAATATATATATTTTTTATTATTGTTATACAAATGGTTTATCGCTTCGAAATGGAAATCGACCAATCCAATCAGGTCGTAGGGTCCTTGGGGGTAGCGCGGCTCCAGGAAAACGCCTTCGATGGGAATCGACATGTCCGGTCAAGTGGTGGAGATCAAGGGTGCAGCGCCCCTCGTGGGGGCTCGCCAGAAAGAATTTTGATTTTCGCGTATGTATGGAATAAAGTTGTGTCGCGTAAAATTGTATATAATTTGTGTAAAATGTAAGTAAATGTTATCACCTAAATTAAATTTAATTACGTAGAATAATGAAATATTCATTTTTTGACAAAAAAATAAGAAATAAATTAGTAATTTCAAAAATATAAAAGTATTTTCTTTTTTAGCAAAACGACTCCGCACTACACGGAGTTTTTACTCCGCACAGTGCGGAGTATCCTTTCGAACTACGCGTTACTCCGCACCGCGCGGAGTATACTCCGTTTAGTGCTGAGTGTATTGAACTGGTGTTTTCTCTTGCACAATGCTTTATGCTAATGATACATTCTCTGGCAAGCCAATTGATTATTTTTTACATAGAATGTAGTTAGAGTATTTGGTAGTAATTGAATAATTGCTCACCAACATGATCCATCCCCTTTTGCATCCTGTTAGTCCTAAGAGATCTAGGAGGGATGGCAATCCAGCTACTAAAAGACTACCAACTGACATTAATTTGCAAAAAGATCATTTGGACCGGGATCAGAAGCACTGACGTCATCTGCAGGATGCATTTCCCCTTGAGGTTACATCAGCACAGGAATCTAAGGTTGAAACTCGAGCTGTTAGCAAAGAATCTGAAAACAAGACTAATGGACACTATGAAGGAACCAAGCATTTTTCTGACCCAACTAAAAGACCTCGGTCCCAATCATACTTTCAGGTTACGAATAAATACTCTTGTAGCATTATAGGAGGTTTTCTTGTATTCTTTTTCATCTACTTGTGCACATATGAGCTGGTACTGTGTTTATAAATTTTTTGGATATCAACTTATTTAGACTTTTCTCCTCCCACCATCATCGATCATCCACTATTTTCAAAACTTGATGATTGGATCTTTTTTGGCAAATGACCAGTAGTTTTATTTCTGAGGTCTGGTACGTTTTGGATATTTTAATAATCAATTATTCTAATCGGATCGTATGTGAAGCCTAAGTATTGCAGTGATAAATGAGCAACTGGTGTTGCAATATTCATGGTCAAATAGGCACAAAGGGCCTCTAATCTCACACCCAATGGAAAAAATTAAATCCAATATTTTACCTTAAGTTAGTTTTCAACTGAAAATGAACGAGTTAAATTATATTTATGGTTAATTATAAAACTTTGTCAAATCTTATAAATAAACCCTTAAAGTCTTCAAAAGTAGTTGAACCATCTAATTTAAACTCAATGTAACTTTTCTGACCTTTGTCTTAAACATATAGAAAAGAGGTAATTAAGAATTACCAGGTAATATATGATTGATCATTTCACACATCTTCAGTGTTTAACTGGAAAAAGAAAAGAAAAAATTACTGGAGTGCACAATTTGGTCGTTTACTCATTCTGCTAAACCTTTTACTCAGCGCTCATGTAATTTGGATTTTTGTTAGCCTGATGATTTCAACTACCTCAATTTCTATGTTTAAATTTCACATGGCATCCCACTTCAGGTTATCTCTTCCACACAAGTAAATTGTAACTTATCTCGCAATTTTGTACCAGGTCTTACAACCCAGAAGGCTTGTTTTCGGTTTAAACTGATTTCATGAATGCAATACAGATTTTAGGGAATTTTGTACAAAATCGTTGCAGTCTTCTTATGGAGAATTCGAAGACCGGAAGATGAAATAATTGTTGTAGGCTGAAGCAAATAACATGTAGAAAGAGTTGCCGACAACAGAAAAGTGTAACTTATATCTCAATTTTGTGCTAACGATTACAACCCAGAAGGCCCTTTTTTTTTGCAGATCCAATTGAGGTTCCGAGCTCAACACAGGGATTTTGTACAAAATTCTCGCAGTTGGTGGAGAATTAACCTAGCAAAATTGGAATTGATGTCGTGGTTGTGGGCAAAAAGTGTGAAAGAAGTTGCCTTCTGCCTTTTTTTCTCTTCAGGAGTAATGAAGTCAACAATTGTGGGCATAGTAGGTAGAAGTCCAAATTACCTTTAATCCTTATATGAATAGTAGAAGATGGATGGGGATGAATTGGGATTAAAAAAAAGCTTCGGAAATAAACAGTAATCAACTAATTCTCTCTTTTAAGATAGTAAGGATTCAACAATGCTGTGACACCCTCTCTAATAATCCTCTCACGAGAGAGAGAGAGAGGGAGGGGAGGGGGGGGGGGG
>CAIGRN010053225.1:0-10302 GCA_903798345.1 Fraxinus anomala
CTTTGTAAAGTCAATAAGGGTGGCAGAGGTTTTTTTCCTTTTGTCCAGATATGAAACAGCAATATGTGAGGAAGATTTCCAAATAAACAGTAAATTTCAAAGTCTCTCTTTTAATATAATAGTGATTATGATTAAGGCATGGAATTGATTTATTGATAAGTTAAGAATTGACCTCAGAAATGTGATCATTATAAATTGGAAGAGATGTTTCCTTGTGAACTATGATAGTTACAGTGTTGACGTTGACTTTGGTTACGTTCTATATCGAAAACGGAAACTTGTCCTCATCTTGGTAAAACCAATTGCCAGATAGTTTTACGAGTACCAAACTCCAAAGATGCTTTCCACTAATGGACTCATTTAATTGGAGTAATACTCCAATTTTGTTTTTGACCTTTACAAGTGCTCTCTCCATATAATTTTGGAGGTAAGGTTGGATTTCTCATCCTTTGTATCACTTATTTTCATTAAAGATATGGGTCAATGTCAAATCCTACGTCTATATACTAAACTGAGGTGTAAAATCCCACATTTAGACAAATGAATTTTGAATTAAAAAAAATTCTAACCACCTAATCTTTTAAATAAGGGATTCAATGTTACTAAGAGTCTATCCAATGCTAATATAGATTGCACGAAAAATGTTGCTACATAAACTAAAAGAATAATTATCTATGTACGAAAATAGCTTCATGATTGTTTTCTACAGCAGTCAATCACACGGAGACAATTATTCTCTGTAAGTGTAGCATTGTTCAAACTAAAATATACAATATCTACAAACATTTATTTCCAATACAATATGTCTAAGACTATATTTAGCTAACATGTACTTCTCGACTTAAGTTCAGTCTTACATACAATAATTATTAAAAACGTTACTATTGTAATATTTCAGATCGAGCAAAAGCCATGTATCAAAACCGAGTCACGTTACCGAACCTAATTTACACCTCTACTTGAAGAAATATATAATGTTCAATAAAAGTGGTGCAATTTTCATCGACAGAATATTAACTTCAATTTCTGATAAAGTCTTTTGGTGATATATGCAAAGTCACTCACCCAACGTGAAGGCTAATCTAGGGAGATATAACTACTTTTCCCAAAAGCTATAGTTTATAGGAGAAGCACGATCAAATCTTATATCATTCAGGATCAGGTCTGGAATCCACCTCGAACACTATTGGTTCGGGGGCTAACCTCTTTCTGAAGTAGACACTCCCATGTTCAGTGATGCGAGCTGACAGAGAATTCCGGGAGGACACTAATGCACTAGCAGGACGCACGTCAAAGATGTGTATTTTCTCACTCAAACTAATTTAATGCCAAAAATAATAAAAGGAAAAGTCTTAAGTGTATATAATTTGACCACATGATGGTGTCCATAATGTGATGTCGACAATATCTGACTGTTGATGTGAAAGTGTGAGATTTGAATTAAAGGTTGAATCCAGTACCACGTGTAATTATGGACACCATTATGTACAAAATTATGTACGTGTAGCATTTCCCATAATAAAAATGAGCAGAAATTCACAAAATTTTGGAGAACACAGTAATCTTCAATTAGTTCATAGAACTTCTCTCACCATTTGGAGATTTATTTCTGTACAATAAAACAATTCCTCTGGAACTCAAATGAGAAGCCGAAAGCAATGAAAATAGCACAAAGGGACCAGACGAAGAAAAAAGAAAAGAAACAGAAAATAAAGCCGATGCAACAAGACCATAATGTGATGTGGACAATATCTCACTGTTGATGTGAAAGTGTGAGATTTGAATTAAAGGTTGGATCCAGTACCACGTGTAATTATGGACACCATTATGTACAAAATTATGTACGTGTAGCACTTCCCATAATAAAAATGAGCAGAAATTCACAAAATTTTGGAGAACAGAGTAATCTTCAATTAGTTCATAGAACTTCTCTCACCATTTGGAGATTTATTTCGGTACAATAAAACAATTCCTCTGGAACTCAAATGAGAAGCCGAAAGCAATGAAAATAGCACGAAGGGACCAGACGAAGAAAAAAGAAAAGAAGCAGAAAATAAAGCCGATGCAACAAGACATCGTACTACAGGTTTATGCCTGAAAAATAAAGTTATGGAAGACAACTTCTTAAGAAGATAGGACTTTCTGAACCTCAGTAGTGACCTCTTTTGGGGGCTTCTCTGCATGGAGATCTGCAACTACGCCCTTCTTGGAATAATAGTCTATGACCTGCAGATTACGGAGAAAAAGATGTTTGTGCATCCAAGAAGAATACAAACCCCAACCACACAAGACTGCAATATTTCAGGTTTGCTAAAACTAAAAGAGATTCTTGGATTTACAGACTGTGACGTTATAAAAGTTATAAAAGTCGATGAGTCCATGAAAATGTGGTGAAAAGTAGATAAAAACTCCTATGAAATATGGGGTTGAAAATGAAGTTTGACCAGCTTTTTACCAAACAAGCACTAAAACTTAATTTTTGAACATAGGATGTAGCCTTGACCCTTGAGGATTTAGCAGTTGTGTCATAGGGCTACTACTTTACGGTTTCAACCACTGAAATAGTTTGTTCCATTCAAAGTTAATACCACCTAACACAGAAACGAAAAAATATTCTAATCGCCCAATAGGTAAAGGTATTTGAATTATTTTCTTAGGATGGCTTACAACATACCTCTTCTGTTTTATGAGTTCCAGCACTTCAAATGATAAATGGGGATTTGAAATTGTGAACCAGATATGGTGTCAAAACAAGCCACTCTCGGGTGCTTATGTTCTACTTTTTCACGAAGTGCAGAATGCAAACTTCTTATAAATTTCAAAATCAACAAGTTATTTTTATTTGTTAAAAAAGGTGAAATTGATCCAGAAATTACAGTGAATTAGCACTATTTATTCAGATAGAAGTAGACAATTCTGCATTAGCATCATATATGCAATTTGATAGTTTTTCGCTGATTATGTTTTTAATCAAAGAATTTATGCACCCCTATGATCCAAAATGTCACTCAACACGATTTAATGAAACTTGATCTGGACTCACAGGTTCAGTTTGCCGGTGAAATGCCTCCAGCCTTGACTTAAGAACCTCTGCAGTATCATCTTTCCGTTGAATTAGAGGTTCTCCTGAGACCTGCAACAAAAAGTAAGGATTAGTGAATGCATAGATAATCACTAATAAGTACTAGATATTCTTTAAATTTGATTTCTTATTAACATGTAGCAGGCAAATCGTGAGATATCTCCTTGGGTTTTCTCACACTTTCCCATGTTAGTCCACGGCTCAGAATTTTTTTGTCGGCCACCATGAATGGCAAATAAGTTTGGGAGATCAAGATGCCAAATGCGAGATAAATTGGCCAAAAGACCTCAAGAAAACCAAATCAACTTACATCATCAACACCGGGAACTTTGGCAGGTGCGAATTTTGTGTGGTAGGTCCTACCACTTGAAGGATGGATCCAACGACCAGTAATCCTCTCTTCCAAAATGGCATCATCAATTGCAAAATTTAGCACCTTATCAATCTTAGTTCCCTGCCTCTGGAGCATCTCATCAAGCTAGAAAACAAAAAAAATAATAATAGAGAACGTGAATAAAGCACACTATAAAACTCAGTGTATTTATGAGTGTGAGAAAGAGGGAGGTAGAGAGCATAGCATGAACACATTACTGATATAATGGCATCTGACCTTTTCTGCTTGAACCTCAGTCCTTGGGAAACCATCAAGAATGAATCCCTTCTGACATGAAGGCTTCTTCATGGCTTCATCAATTATTCCGACAACCAAGTCATCAGAAACAAGTTCTCCCTAGAGGAAGAGAAAAATATCGTTTACAAAAGATTCAACCAAAACAGTGCAAATGTCTGTAAAGGGGAAGGAGCAAATTTTTTTAACTAGCATACGTTTGGGTACACGCTACAGTATTGGATACTATAATGGATAAAATTTTAGTTTTTTCTTCTTTCTTAATACTCCCAAACACTTTCCAGTCTATCTTGCTAAATATGTTGTCCCTGTCAGTATCGTAGGAGCAAAGTTTTACCTTGTCCATAGCTTCTTTAGCCTTGATTCCTAGAGGAGTCTTAGCTGCAACAGCAGCTCTCAACATATCACCAGTAGCCAAATCCTTGATGATAGGGGACTGGGTACCTTTTCCAGAACCCGGTGGACCTGCCATGAATCCGATTCTCATTCTCGTTAACATTGTTGACAATAGTTAAGTCTGACTAAGCAAATGAGAATCTCCCTAATACATGCATGTCTTATTCCCAATAATTTTGAGAGTTTGAAGATTATGAAATTTATAAGATAAAAACTTGCACCAAATGCAACTTATACTGCAGTAACCACTGGTGGATGGAAGAAGGTATACAGCCGGAAGCCGCCCCCTGGATTTGGGAAATGCTATTTAAAAGGATAAGAATATCTGCAAAATATCCAGGAGCAGTTTACTTGCTTCCCCCTCCCCTCCCCATAAAAGAAACAATAATAAGAATTTATCATTCCGCACTTTTATTTGTTTTCTTTCCCAATTTCATATTATGTGCTTTAAAACTGTACTAAATTTCAAACCCATACTATCACATATTGAGAATGTTTGAATGCCAGTTGAGCGTTCCCGGAGATTTCAGATTTCTCTATATCCATGCAAAGATGAATGACACTAGGATCCGTTAGTCTAATCGAATCATTGAAAATTAACCCTTCTATCCAAAATGGAAAATTGGCTATGGAAATTCAGTGCAGTTAGATATTAGCACAGGCACAAAGTCTTCAACAGGAAAGTCGTTTTGATCCAATCCACCCTTGGGAATAAAGATGAAGGAATAATTGTGTTCTAGTTGACCCCATCCTAAATTATTTTATAATGTAGTGTTGACTCCTTTTCCTTTTGTTGGTCATGGGCAATTATATCTGTCAACTTACATTGGGAGAGAGACGAACTGACATGTTATTATTGTGAATAATGTCAATCTCCTGGGTATATAGAAATACATTTGAGTACACATTTTTTGTCACCTTTAGGCTTTAAACAAAAAAAATGTGATTTTAATGTCTCCATCAACAAATTCACAGACACGAAATATTTGGTAGCAGCCTTTAATGTCTAATGGTTAATATCGAAGTTAGTTTTCCAACCAATAATGACCATTAAGTTTTCCAATGAGCTATGCTTCAACCCACCCTGGGAGAGCGAGACCAGAAACTTGGAACTCTTACTGGAACTGGTAGGAATAGAATGCTTAATTTACAAAAAAACTTGGATTCAATATTTCACTAATCAATGCACAGAGTAGAAAAAGTTCCAGATTCATAAAGTTTCAACAATTCATGCTCATAATTCAACCAAAACATCACATTTTTACTTTAGCAACAACAAAGTAAGCCTAACCTCTTTCACTACTCCGTTCGAAACATAGATGAAAAATTAAAAGCAATCCTCTGCACCGAGAGGATTCTTTTGTTTAACAATTTTTTTTTTTTTTTTGGTATAAAAACCTATATATATAAGGATTCTTTTGCACCGAGAGGCACTGAATTATAATGCACCATCAATACAATTTTAACTGAAATCACATCTATGAAATAAGCAAGTAACACAATTATCCACCACTTTTCCAAGATCCCATTTGCAACCCACGAACTAAAACTTCATAAACATCAAAACATGTGCATTGTACAAATAATCCACCCCAAAAAAAATTTCTAAATCAAGATCCCAAAAAAAAAAAAAAAAAAAAAAAAAGAAATCAGATTATTACAGGTACAAAACACAGGTGCATACCAATGAGAATAAGGCGTTTGTCAGGCTTGGAAGAGCACTTCATGCGGCGGAGGAGCTCCGTCATGATGTCTACTGACGGTATGTCCTCCAATGCTACCGCTGAGCTCCCCATTACGTTTTTTCTTTCTCTCTCTCTCTCTTGTTGTAAATTCTGGTTCTGAGTTGCTTTGTAAACTCAGAAAAAGGTTAGGTACACCAACCTATAGATACAATATTTTTTGAGTGTATGTATATGTTGAGGAGATTTTGAATTGGGAATGGATATTAGGGAGAAGAAAGATGTCACCAGTCACCCTAATCTTTTGACTTTGGACTCAGGCGAGAAGATGACACGTGAAATTTTTTATAAAAATAAAATAAAGAGTCCAAATGAGACGATAAATAAGAATATTTTAANAATTGGGAATGGATATTAGGGAGAAGAAAGATGTCACCAGTCACCCTAATCTTTTGACTTTGGACTCAGGCGAGAAGATGACACGTGAAATTTTTTATAAAAATAAAATAAAGAGTCCAAATGAGACGATAAATAAGAATATTTTAATTCCTTACATGTCCGCCCCTGAAAAGTCTCCATTTCCACACCTTGCTATCCTTGCTCTAACCCACCTCCATTTTCCAATCTTGTACCCCTTTTACTTTGATTTTTATTTCAATATTTTGAAAAATTAATGCGAAATTATAATTTTTGTAACAGATTAAACTCCTGTTTGGTGATGATTGAAATCAAATTTTTAGTAAATTTTGATAAAAGTTGATGAAATGTGTTGTTGAAAAGTTGTGAATCTCATAAAATATGTGGTTAAAATTAATTATTGGCTTTGATTTAGATCTAAATTTTAATTTTAATTTCTATCAAACATGGACTAAATCATATTTGGCACCCCGCTTGTTTCCCATTATTTGTACTCAAGAAGGTTTTTTTTTTTTTTGGCCCTTTTTTTCAACCCATGGGTCCCACTGTGTGATGTCAAAAGTAACTATTGTTGACCAAGTAACGGTTAGAATTTTCATTCAAATGATCAAGAAAATGGGAAACAAACATGGACTCAATTGTAATCCAATAACAAGTTATGAAAACTTGAAATCATATGCGTCATCAAAATCTTTGCAAAAGATCCGACCTTGTTTATTTTAGTGATTGGTCCCTAATGACATTCCTAGGATAATTTTGCGTTTATTAACAAAAATATTGAGTGATGAGATCTAAAATAGACATCATGAATATTGAGATCAACGTTGTGTTGAATTCTTAGTTTTCAGAATCCTATGACGGTCAAATCAGAAGAGGGTAGAATGCAAATTGGAATGTTATGTTTTAACTTAAAATTGATTTTAATTTTTAGTTTTCCTTTATTTTGATATTCAGATAATAGAAAATTAAAAGTCATAATTATATATTTTAAATTACACTTATTGAATTTATTCTCATTAGTGTAGGGGGTTTAAGTTGAACACTATAAAAAGGTGGAGATTTTATAGTTTGGACATAACATGAAAACACGACTTGAGATACTTGAATACAAAAATACTCCATCTATATTTTATTTTATAGTTCTATAGTTTTGACAACTTGATAAAAGTTCGTTATTTATCTCACTGTGATCGTGTCCATAGAAGGAGAACCGACTATGAGCCATATGAGTTTTATCTTAGAATCGTGTAGTGCCGAAAGTACTCACACGAAGGGGAAGCAACACGACTTTAGGATAACGTCATTTATGTTTTATATTGTTGTTGAATTATATTACTTATATTTATATTTAAAATTTTTATGTTAATTATTAATTTATTTACACAAAAATCACCAATTTTTTTCAACAGTCTAAAATCATGTTGGAGTGGTTTGTGCATATAGTGTATGATCTTAAAAGTACATAAGATATAACGCATGCCTATTCGATGATTGAACTGGAATCGGATTCTATGATAAAGATTTTACGGGAGCCAACAGCCCCAATATCCTTCCCATGGTAACTTGTTTGTATTCTGTCTCATCGATTGCTCACTTGCCTTGTTAGTAAATTCGTTATATGGGAAGAAATTACATTTTGATTTTGTTTTCATGAAAGTTTATTCAATGTTATTACTTAGAAAACTTACCCTTGATTCCAGAAAATATGTACATGCCTCTTTAACAATTAAAAAGGCTAAGCGACAAAATGACCAATTTACCTTGATTTTCAGTTGAGCTATATGTACATTTTTCTTGACGTTGTTGTTGACATTCCCCCTATGTGTCAAAATATGGCCAGTGATGTGATAAAATGTTGTAAAAATCAATGGTTATGATTGATGCTGTGTGAAAAAAGTGTCAAACACAATGTAAAGGATAATGTACATATATGGCATGATTTTTTTTTTTAGGACAAGTATGGAGAAGTAGTGATATTTGAATTTGAACCAAAAAGTTAAAATTTCTAGGAAGACAACAAATCTCTTCTCTTCTCTTCTAAATATAAATTACTTCTGCAACTTGAGATATATATATATATATATATATATAAGGATTCACCAATGAGAAATTTCAAAAAATTATGTAGCGATGTTTTATTTGGGCTGAAAAGATTATGTTCAAAATGATCTTTGTGACGTTGAGAGTCTTGCGACTGTGATGGTCATCTATTGTGCTATAAAATGGACTACCTTGTAAAGAGTGATAACATGATCATTGCCATAAACTTGATGGTTCGACGATGATGATTACTAATTTAATAGTCACCTACATATGCGATATATACGTATGAGTAGGGGATGCATTTATGATTAATGTTTATACAGTCTTGGTGAGTATTAGTCGGAGTACAAAGATCTATGTTATATTGTGATTGAGACATTATTTGATAATGAATAATTATATCTTTGAAATGTGGAGATGCTTAATACATTTACACATTATATTTTATTCTTCTTAATTGTAAAACTGACTTTTCAAAAGTGTTAAAATGAAATTGTAGACTGCAGGTGGAATACAAAAACTCAATGGATGCTTCTGCCCAAATATGTGACTAAAAGTCTAGTATTAAAAATTTCCTGTGATATCTTATCATGCTTTGATATTTTGAAATGTTTTTAGAAGATTTTGTAGACGTGCAGGCGTAGAATAAGAACTTGCAAATATTATGATACTAAATTATTGTCCAAGAGGGACATAAATAAATTGAAGTCCATGAACATACATAAAATGGATTTAAACCTATAAGGGAGCAACCCAACCTTTATAATTGGAGATCACATGAAGAAGGTTTAATGTGATATAAATAATTCGTACCGTGTGACTTATAATAGCACTATATTATTTATGATGCCACGAAATGTTTAATCCTGAATGAGTACTGATGCGAGAACTCTCGCAAGGTGTGGATCACACGCACCTTTGGATGACTAATCTATGTAAGAGTTGCTTTGAGGTTGTGGTTATGTGATTGAGCTGTTTTCTAGAAACTCTTACTAGAATCAAGATTATAGCGCATGGCCATTAACAACGCTATCCGCTATGAATTGACTCTAAATCCTATAAGAGAGCAACCCAACCTTTATAATTGGAGATCACATGAAAAAGGTTCAATGTGATATAAATAATTTGTACCGTGTGACTTATAATAGCACTATATTATTTATGATGCCATGAAAGGTTTAATCCTGAATGAGTACCGATGCGAGAACTCTCGCAAGGTGTGGATCATACACACCTTTGGATGACTAATCTATGTAAGAGTTGCTTTGAGGTTGTGGTTACGTGATTGAGCTATTTTCTAGAAACTCATACTAGAATCAAGATTATGGTGCATGGCCATTAACAATGCTATCCGCTATGAATTGACTATAAATCGATATTGTGTGTGGATCAATTGAAGTTTGGCCAAAGGATCCTGATTCAAGACTTAATCCATCATGGCTTCCTAAAATTGAATTGGTTATCACCAAATGAGGTTCAAATCCAAAAGACACATACAACTATTACACAGTATAACGTTACCGATATATATTATATATATTTATTTAATTTAAAATTTTGAAACTTGCTGGATGGTTGTAAATTAAAATTTCAAAACTTAAAATTTATTTTAATTTTCAGTTTTCCTTTATTTTTAATATTCAGATTTTATAAAAATTTAAAAGTCATAATCATATATTTTAACTTACACTTTAATTGAATTTATTCTCATCGGTGTAGGGGGTTTAAGTTGTACACTAAAAAGGGAAGATATTTTATAGTTTGGACACAACATGAAAACGCAACTTGAGATACTTGAATACAAAAATACTCCTTCTATATTTTATATTATAGTTCTATAATTTTGACAACTTGATAAAGACTCGTTATTTATCTTTTTGTGGTCGTGCTATAGAAGGAGAACCGAATGTGAAACATGAGTTTTATTTTGAAGTTGTGTACTTGCATGAAGGCAAAACAACACAATTTTAGGACATCATTCTTGATATAACTCCCTAAAACTTGTTTTCATAACTCTCTTCTTATATTTATATTATTGTTGAATTATATTACTT
>CAIGRN010053227.1:0-16100 GCA_903798345.1 Fraxinus anomala
TCACTTGATAGTGACATGTATATGAAAGTCCCTGAAGGACTTAAAGTGCAAGAAACAAATGATACATTCCCAAGATCCGTGTTCTCAATTAAATTGTAAAGATCATTATATAGATTGAAACCATGCAGACGTATGTGGTATAATCGCCTTAGCGAATACTTGTTGAACGAATGTTATAAAAATAACAATGTCACCCATGTGTTTTTATAAAGAAAACAGATATTGGATTTGCAATTGTGACAGCTTATGTTGATGACTTCAATTTAATTGGAACTTCTGAAGAGTGCAACAAAACTGCAGATTATTTTAAAAATGAATTTGAGATGAAAGATTTGGAAAAAACCAATTTCTATCTCAGGTTGCAAATTGAACATTTCCCAAAAAGATTATTTGTTCATCAATCTACATATACAGAAAAAAGTCTTAAAACGTTTTTATATGAATTATGCATATCCATTGGCATCAGCTATGGTTGTTCGATCACTTGATGTGAAAAAAATCATTTTTGTCCACTTATCATTTTTGTCCACTTGAATATGAAGAAAAATAATTTTGGTCCTGAAGTACCATATCTTAGTGCAATTGGAGCATTAACTTATCTTGCAAATTGTACTCGACCCGTCATAACTTTTTCTGAAAATTTCCTTTTAAGATATAGCTCTACACTAACATAAAGACATTGGAATGTTGTTAAACATATTTTTCGTTACTTAAAGGGTATTATTGATTTGAGATTATTTTATTCTCAAAAGTCGGGATCTACTTTAGTTGGATATGTAGGTGCAGGTTATCTTTCTGACCTACATAAAGTTAACTCACAAACAGGATACTTGTTTACATGTGGATGAACAACTATATCATGGAGATCTGTGAAACAATAATTGACAGCAACATTCTCAAATCATTATGAAATTATTGGNTGGAGATCTGTGAAACAATAATTGACAGCAACATTCTCAAATCATTATGAAATTATTGGTATCCATGAAGTATGTTGAGAATGTGTATGGTTGAGGAACATGTCTCATTATATCTAAGTATCATGCGGATTAATTTCAACAAAAGATAGTCCAACAATTTGTATGAAGATAATGTTGCTTCTATTGCACAACTCAAATGAGGTTATATCAAATGAGACAGGACGAAACATATTTCTCCAACATTCTTTCATATACACGAGCTTCAGAAAAATGGCTACATCAATATTCAACAAATTCGTTTAAGTGACAATGTGACTGATTTATTATTTATTTACAAAAGTACTGCCAATATTTACATTCAAGAAATTGGTTCATAAGATTGGAGTATGTCAAGTCAAAGATTTTCAGTTATCAAAATTAGGGGGAATAACTGTACTCTTTTTCCTTCGCTTAGGTTTTATCCCATTGAGTTTTCTTAATAAGGTTTTAATGAGGTAGCATATATTTTTAATACTCCAAAATAACTGTAATCTTTTTCTGTCGTTTGATTTTTTTTGTCTCGATGCCTTTTTTTTATTAAACAAGGTTTTAATGGGACATTTATTGTACAAATAATCATCAAATGGAAGTATTGTAAAATAATGAGATGATTATTTAGTATTATCATAATATATAGATAAGTCTTATCTAGTTCAGAGAGTCTATTTCATTCCAATTGTAACTCTTACTTTAGATCCTCAATAAAATACATACTTGAATTTTAACTCTTATATTTTCTTCTCTTCTTGTTCTATTATTTTTATAACACTTTTCTTCTTGTATTTCTATGTCTCGAAGGATGATATTTGTGTTGCCCATCCCCATCCCCACCCCCATGCCCACGCCCACCCCCACATGCACTCACTCTCCCTAGCTAGTCCTTATCGTCACTTGAGGAAACATGGGGAACTCCAAATCCCAACTCCTACTACTACACAATATTCCCATATAACCTAAGATAAAACAAATCCTAAACTCACAAGAAAACAAACAAAGCCCATGTCTCTCCATTTTGGTAAGAAAATATTCAATTCCAAAACTCTCCATGGATGAAAACAAAAATAGCCCATACACTATTTTTATCTTTTCTTTTCTTTTTTTTCTCTTTTCGATGACTGGTTGTGTATCTTCTTTTGAGAAAATCATTTGACCTTTATCTGTATTCTACTTGAGAAAGGTTAACATTTTACAGGCTAAAATCTGAAAACCATTAATTTTAAGGCATTAACTGCCATAGATGGTTAAATATACATTTTGATAAAATTTTATTTTCAAACATATTCAGATATGTTACTTTCTTTTACAAGTTAATTTTATTTTAACTATGAGGTACCTCAAAATAAAAAAACTTGCATCTTTCTAATTTTGACTGAGATCAAAATAAATGCTTTTACGCAAGAAATTTAAGCATAGCCAAACATGTATTGAGAGCATGTTTTGCTTAACACATTGCTGAAAAATATTTAATTACTTAGGTTTATATAATTGAATTATTATGGAAATAATCACAAATAATGCATGTGATATGACAGTAGAGATTTTATTTTGATTTGATTAGAAAATCAGTCAAAACTAGGTAGAATTGAATTAATATGGATATAATCACAAATAATGCATGTGATATGATAGTAGAGATAATTTATATTTGATTTGATAAGAAAATCAGCCAAAACTAGGAAGAATTGATGTTACTAAGGATATGCCATGTAACATAAAAACATTGGTTTACATTGCTGAAGTCAAGGTTGGTTTCCTACATCCAACAATTTTGTTCTTTAGCCAGTATAATAGTCTAAACGAGGTTGACATACATATAAAAAGAATAAAAACTAGATTTCACGAAATACTTAATGTTAGTATGTTGAATAGTCATCCTCGAATATTAGTCAGAAGGATGATATTATGGATGTGTTACTCTATCGATCTATTAATTAATGGAGACTTCGTTAAGAATTGCCAAATATACTATAAGTACATAATGGTACTCATGATTAAACTTAACATGACACAATGATGCAAAGAGTAAACTTTATTATTTTCTTTCTTTAATAACTGCAATAGAAGACAAAGGTGAGCATAAGAAAAGCACAAAGTTTGTAAATAATATCTCAATAGAGTCAAGAAATAATGATGACAACACAATGCTATGAACATTCACAAAGAACCAAAATGGAATGAGTGCATACCCAATAATTATGCACAGTTCCAAGTCCAATAAGTTATCATGTAGAATCTTTACTTTGATTCTGTCCCTAATTTTCCCACCTAAACTTCAAACACCAAAAACTAAAGGGACCATTCGTGTACTTTGCACTCTACCAAGCCAATATGTTCTTACTTTCAACTTTAATTGAAATCTTACTTACCCCTATGCTTGTACTTTGTTTGATAACTTTTTACTTATTATCAGGTTCAATTCTATTTTAGTACGAATTAGTTAAATTCTAATTTGTTTAGTAAAGTAGATTGTATAGCGTTAAACAATATTAAGAACAAAATTTAAAACACAAAGAGAAGGATTCTTGATTGAGCTTGTATTGGAATGACATCAAGCTAATTATGATTGCAATATGACTATTGAAATACAATGCTATCACTTGATAAGAATGATGCTATTTGTACAATATTTTTGTACAACATTGTTAACATGTTGGTTTTGGTAAAAAAAAATATTGATTGAAATGATGAATTATTTTTTAAACTGTTTAATGACAACATGTCACGTGATATGTTATTAACAATGATGTCAAAATTATTTTACACTAAGCATTGTTCCACTTGATAATTAATATTAGGGAAAATTGCAACCGAGGTACCAAACTTTTTAGCTAGTTGTAGATTTTATCCAAACCTTTCATTTATACCACCCACGGTACCAAACCTTTAAAAAATCGCAACTTCAGTCCTCATTGACGATTTCCATCCATTTGACCACTAAAATCGTTAGTTAACCTCAGAAATTGAAAAAAAATATAATTTTCACCAAAATAGATAAGGACAATATCGAAATTACACACAATTTCCACCAAATAAGTAAAAAAAAAAAAAAAAGAATTAAAATCCTAAAATAATTTTTTTTTTAAAAACTATTCATCTCCTTCCCCACCCCCATCCTATGGAAATTCAACCACCATCCCACCAACACCGATCCCTTCGCCACCTCTCCCACTACCACACACAACTAATATGCACAAACCCTTACGCAGTGCCCTCTGCCACTCAAATTTCCGACATATATCCATAAATATACAACCACCGCCAACATTGGAGTTGCCTTCTTCACCTCTTTCCTCTATGCCGGACACTCTACTTGTGGAAAAAGCTATAGCCATCCTCAAGCGCCACCACCCATCCTCTCTCGACTCTTTAGTTCCCCATTTTACTTCTCAACCCACCGCATATTTACTCATCCAATCCCAAAATAACCAAACCCTTATCCTAAAATTCATCAATTGGGCTTGTGATTTCCCATTTTTCGAAAACCTCCAATGCAATTGCATCGCTATTCACATTCTCACACGCTTCAAGCTCTACAAGACCGCCCAGTCTCTCGCCGAGTCGTCGCCGTACATTTCCCGGATGATGAAAAGGGAAATTCGAGTTTTGAATGCCTCAGAGAGTCGTACCAATTGTGTAATTCGAGCTCAGATTAGTGGTGGTGAGAGATGTGACGACGGGACCGGTGGTAGTGGGATGGTGGTTGATTTCCATGGGATGGGGCGGGGTGGCATGGGGAAGGAGATGAACATTTGTTTTTTTTTATAATTATTTTTGGGATTTTTGATTCATTTTTAACTTATTTGGTGGAAATTGTGTGTAATTTCGAAGTTGCCCTTGTCCATTTGGTGGAAATTATAATTTTTTTTTTTTTAATTTCTGGGATCAACTAATGATTTTCGTGGTCAAACAGACGGACACCATCAATGAGGACTGGAGCTGCAATTTTTTTAAAAGTTCGATATCGTGGGTGGTACAAATGAAAGGTTTCGACGAAGTTTGCAACTAATTGAAAGGTTTGGTACATCGGCTGCAATTTTCCCTTAATATTAATGATCTTTGAGCTCAAGAAATGTGATTTTCATAATTGATTCTTAACCCTATTTTCCATTATTATTTTACATTACTCGTTAATAAAGATATAAAATTTTTTTTTTTACTATGCTGTTAATTTAATGTGTTACGATGACCCAATCCAAACACAACTTGACATAGCCTATCGTCATAAATTAGCCTCTTCATGAAGCTAGGACTAGATATAGGAGCCCCATTCCAATCTGCGTAAATTTATATATAAGAAAATGTACTGGAAAGTAATCAAGAGTGTCAGATTGCCTCAAAATCGAATCGTATCAATCTAACACTACTCATTTTGATACTTCCAACTCAATTTGACATGTTATGATATTGTGTCGTGTTAGTAAAGATGTTACAATTTTATTGAAATTTATGATGGTAATGTTGTGTAACATCATTGGTGCTACAATACCGCTCCATGTCACGTTAAATGATAAATTCAATTAAATTTATTCTTATTAAATCTATTTCATTGGGTTAATCATGTATCATCACATAAAATAACGTACCGATTGTGCTGCATGACATTATACTGATAATCTTGACAATAGATTATCCCAACAAGTAGGTCAGCTTTTTAGTTGAGTACCCTGGTTTTGTTGAGGCAGGCACGACAAGCTTATTAATTGCAGTTCCTAATTAGTCCCAACAAACCCTAATCATTCTATAAAACAATAAGACAAACATCTTGCGGGTCCCATTTTCAACCGAACTTTACATCTTACCAAAGCTCCACTGCTTTAGTGAAGAGTTGGCCTAGAAATCTAAGGAATAAATTTAAATTAATTACGTAATTTACTGAGTAAAAATAATTATTTAAGTACTATATATTTCCTTGTCTAAACTTTTCAAGCTTATAGTTTGCTTGATTGTGCATAAAGGTAAGTGCTCTTTGTTGGACAATCTCATAGTATGGTGATTCAAATTTTATTTGGTTCGGCTCAAAAAGCTCATGTTATTAAATATGTGGTAAAACTACAATTATGAGAATTTTATGGGATCTAGCGGACCAATTCCGTAGCCCACCACTGATCCCAATGGGGTGTAGGGTTCGTCATGATTTTTGGAATAGCTATCCAAAATGCTCATTTCTTGTACTTATATTTGATATTGTAAATTTTCTTCTTCTCTATCCGTATTTTTTATGTCTAGAATTTTCAAGTAAATGTGTTTTTTTTTTTTTTAATTCTTATTTGTCAATTATCTATTCTCGCTTTTTTCGTACCACAGATAGTGATACACTTAAAATTAGAAGCATGGGTAGCCGTGATATTAAAGGTTTTGCATGAATTAAAAAAAGTCTCAAATTTCTCTACCAAATATTCAGCATAAAGAAATGGCCTATAAACCAAAAAAAGGAAAGTGAATTGTTACAGTAGAGAATGAGGGAAAAAAAATCTAGAGAGAGAAAGGAAGGGACATGTATTAAAATCTCTCTCTGCAGTAGTGAGGACTGCAAGTTCGAATTATTCTTCTTCTGTGTTTTCATTGCTTTAAGTTTTATATACTGAGTACACCATCTACCCTAGCACCCCCACCTACTGTCCCCTTATATATATACGCAAATACTTACATATATAATTTTTCTAAGCTTTTCAGTGGGTGGAATGTACAGACCCGAGGCTGCAAAGATGAGCACTAAAGTCAGTATATGTATATATAATTTGAAAAAAGCAAAACTTGAGGACATTAAAAGCAATTGCATGCGTGTATATATAAAAGATTCATCATCATCTTCTTTATTTCCTACACCATTACTTTGAATCTTTCTCTCTCATTATATATATGCGAACTGAAACCCCCCACAAAACCCATCTTTTTATCCTCACTTTACAGCTCTTTTTCACGTTCTTTTGCCACTTCCAAGCTTTTTTATACACTCTTTAAAGTTTAATCTCTATTTTCAAGATTGCCTCAATTGTTTTTAAGTTCATTTCCGTCTCTTCAAAAGGTTTCAGTTCACTGTTCATTGTTCGTTTGTGGGTTTTAGTTTAAAACTTCAAATCTTTGAGCCAACTCTCTGCTACTTGATCGCATAATCAGTTATTTGGATTTGATTCATGAACTGTCGTTTTCTATCAAGGAGTACTGAAGTAATTTGGGTTCCAAGTGAGTCTTTTAATGTTTATTCCTTTTAATTCTTATTCTGCATTTAGGTGCGTTACTTGTCGCCTTTTTTTTTTTTTTTTTTTATTTTTTTTCACTTTTTTTTTTTTTTTGTTTCTTCTTTTTTTTGTTTCTTGTATAGCCAACAAATAAATAAATAAATAAATAAAATCACAGACACAGACACACATACGCGTATATGTATATGTTTTTTGTGTCTTTACTATCTTGGATTTTTCCATACTTTTCAGTTTTTCTGCTACAAGTCTTGGTTTTGGTAAGAGGACAAGATGCAGGATTCTAATGTCTTCTAGGTATTTCCACTATTTGATTAGATTTCATTCTTATACATGTCTAAATAATATTTGTGTATATTATGTAATATAATCTCACTATATGTGCACGTGTGTGTACTTTAAATAATGGGATTTTGTAATTTGATCTCGTTAAAACTGTTCTATTTAACCACATTTTCTAGCATTTTGTCTGTGAAATTTTTATTTTGAATTCTCTTCACTTATGGTCTGCAGTGAAATTGTTTTCATTTTTTTTGTTTGAGAATTTATTATGTAGTATGAAATGCCTGTATGCTGCTTTCATGATGTGTATTTTAATGTGTGCCTTTTTAATTTTGCGTGTGAAATTTAAGTTTCTACTTTTATATGTATTTTGCAATTTTGGGCAATCTTGCTGACATCTGTTCTTTTCTCTGTTTATGGATTTTCAGTACAGATGGCCTTGTATATTTGGAGGGTTATCAGCAAGAATTAGAAGGAGAAACTGTTTTATCTCGTCAAGAAATTTCGGTTTAAATAAGAAAATTCTGTGTTGATCCTATAATCATGCCTTTGAGGAAGATGAATGAAAACTTAGAACAGCACTTTATTGTGAAACCCCACTTGCAAAACACCATTAATTTAGTTCAAAAGAACCACAAAACTGCTCAAAATGGCAAAGGTGGACCTACCCAGGAACACCATAACCTCAAACCTCAAAATCAGTCCTCACCTCCATCAAAAATTAGAGGAAGAAGGGGAAGAGGCGGGCGAAAATCTGATCAAGGTGAGGCCTTTATGCGACCTAGTTCAAGGCCGTGCACTGTGGCGAATAAGCCAGTTACTGCTGAACCAGTCAGAGCCATTATACCAGCCGTAAATAATGGGTCGGTTGGGACAGAAAGCAACTTGTGTGAAGTGGACACGGGGTTTCCTTCATCAAGCAAGTCTTTGAGTTTTGCACGTAGGCCTGGGTATGGGCAAATTGGGACAAAATGCATTGTGAAGGCCAACCATTTCTTTGCTGAGTTACCAGACAAGGATTTGAACCAGTACGATGTAAGCTGTTTTTCTTATAAGATGCATTTAAATTAGACATATTTCAGGGATATCTATTAAAGTGAAATGGTATGTGACATATATAAACAGTCGGGGCCCTTAAACTGACATTCATTGTAATTATACTTACTGTTTTCTTCTCATAACTGGCTTCTGATTTACTTTCCCTCTGCTTGTATAGCATTTATTAGTAATAAAAGTTAATCAATATTGTTCTTGTTGTTTTTTCTGCAATTATAATGCCTACTATTTTTTATTCTGTTGTATCCTGTTCTTTACAGGTAAGTATAACCCCTGAAGTGGCATCGAGAATGGTCAACAGGGCTATTATTGCAGAACTTGTGAAATTGTACAAGGAATCTGATTTGGGAATGAGATTGCCTGCATATGATGGTAGAAAGAGTCTGTACACAGCTGGCGAGCTTCCTTTTGTTTGGAAAGAGTTCACGGTCAAGCTTATCGATGAAGAGGATGGAACTCATGGTCCCAAGTAAGAACTCACGGTTTTCACAATACTGCTTGTTTTCTAGTTAAATATACCTTTATTGTTCGCAAGTTCATTCTAAGTGCCTACTGGAAACTAATTTCGTGTTGTTAGTAATGCGGCTGAAGCTTGATTTGCTTCAGTTTGTCTACATTTTCTGAATGTGCAAATATTATTAACTTTATGAAACTGCTCAAATGTACTTTTTGAAAATTTCAGGAGAGAGAGGGAATATAAAGTTGTGATCAGGTTTGTTGCACAGGCAAACTTGCACCATTTAGGCCAATTTCTTGCTGGCAAGCGCGCGGATGGTCCAACGGAAGCACTTCAAATTCTTGACATTGTGTTGAGAGAGCTCTCAATGAAAAGGTATGAAGTTCTTCATGCAGATCTCTTGCCTGCCATTCAATAATAACATGCGGAAATTGCTGAATAATATGCACATTTTGAAAAGGTACTGCCCTGTTGGGAGATCCTTCTTTTCTCCGGAAATACGAAAACCACAAAGACTTGGAGATGGCTTAGAGGCATGGTATGGATTCTACCAGAGTATAAGACCCACCCAGATGGGCTTGTCGCTTAATATTGGTAACTGAATATCGAATCCGAACCCCAGCTGAAAATGTGTTGTTAGACACTACTACCGTCATCTATTCCCTAATACTTTCTTTTTTTTTTTCTGCATACAGATATGGCTTCAGCTGCCTTTATTGAAGCTCTTCCAGTTATAGAATTTGTAGCCCAACTTCTAGAAAAAGATGTTCTTTCAAGGCCCTTATCTGATTCTGACCGTGTTAAGGTACATGTCATCATCATCTGGCATAAAATGAACTAGAATAGATTTCTGTTCTGTTTTTCTGTTCTGTTTGTTTTTGAGTGTGAAATTGCTCCTTGATTGCATTTCAGGTTAAGAAGGCCCTTAGAGGAGTGAAAGTCGAGGTGACTCACCGTGGTAATGTACGAAGGAAATATCGAGTTTCTGGCATTACAACTCAGCCCACCAGAGAACTAGTGTAAGCGTGGTGTACATTAATGCTTAATGTAAAGATCTATATACTTATTTTGTGTTAACCTAGTTATATTATGTTGCTTCAGATTTCCTGTTGATGACAACTCGACCATGAAGTCAGTTGTTGAATATTTTCAAGAAATGTATGGTTTTACAATTCAGTATACTCATCTGCCTTGCCTTCAAGTAGGAAACCAGAAGAAGGCCAACTATTTGCCAATGGAGGTGAGAAGTACTTAGCAACTTTACGTTCTGGCTGAGATTCATCTTTCTTTCAAACTTCCGTTTGTGGTCTAATGATATTCATTCCTTAGGCCTGTAAAATTGTTGAGGGGCAACGATATACAAAAAGGTTGAGCGAGAAACAAATTACTGCTCTTCTGAAGGTGACATGCCAGAGACCACGCGATCGAGAAAATGACATTCTGCAGGTACCCCGTGATACTAATATATATCTTCACCTTTCCTTTTTTATGGCCCAATAAATTTCAAATATTTTGTTTAGCTGTCTACAACCTATCACAACAACATGAAGAATAATAATATATTGCTGTCATGCTCCTTGGGCAAAAAAGGAGAATTGAGATAAAAGTAAAATCTTTTGAGCCAATTAATTCAGAAAACCAAATGGCAAAGCATTTACTTTGGTAAATTAATAGATCCATATATTTAGTTTTAAGTTATTTGAAAATTAGTATGATGTATAACATGAAGGTCATCTTATGGTACATGAAGTTTGTTAAATTTTTCTTGGAGTTGACCAAGATAGGAAGAATGATCTCTTATGTTCTATTTCCTATGAATGCAGACTGTCCAAAATAATGCATATGAACAAGATGAATATGCGAAGGAGTTTGGGATAAAAATCAGCGAAAAACTAGCTTCTGTGGAGGCTAGAGTACTTCCTGCTCCCTGGGTAAAATAAATGCCTGCTAATTGAAACTTTAATTTGTTTCTTGAACTGTGGTTAATGTACACTTTCACTTGCATTCCACTCTTACATGCAGCTGAAATATCACGACACTGGTAAAGAAAAGAATTGTTTGCCCCAAGTTGGTCAATGGAATATGATGAACAAGGTTTTATTTCAATGTTTTGGATGAAATATGTCAAAATTTAGTTTCTTCTTATTTTTTTTATTAATAAATTGCTAGCAACTCTTTCAAAATAAAGCTTTTTGCACCTCACAACTTGTGATATGATGAATCCAGAAAATGATCAATGGGATGACTGTCAGCCGATGGGCATGTATTAACTTTTCACGCGGCGTCCAAGAGAGTGTTGCTCGTGGTTTTTGCAACGATTTGGCACAAATGTGTCAAGTATCTGGAATGGTAGAATTTCTTTCTTTTCATTTTACACTTTTCTTCTAGGCAAGTGTATGTGTTATGTACATGGCACTAAACTTTATTTCAAAAAGAAATATAAAATGATTATGCTGTCTTTGTACAGGAATTTAATCCTGAACCGGTCATTCCAATCTACACGGCAAGGCCCGATCAAGTGGAGAAAGCTTTGAAGCATGTTTATCACGCTTGTATGAATAAATTAAAAGGAAAAGAACTAGAGCTTCTATTAGCCATTTTGCCTGACAACAATGGGTCCCTATATGGTAATGCCATGAAAAAGAAAATTGATTTGTTGGCTCAAAATGTTAAAAGTTTCGATGAATCGATAACAAGGTTGTTTTTTACTCTTTGATGATAGGTGATCTGAAGCGAATATGTGAAACTGATCTGGGTTTGATTTCCCAATGCTGTCTTACAAAACATGTCTTCAAGATCAACAAGCAATATTTGGCTAATGTGTCCTTGAAAATAAATGTTAAGGTGTGATTGATTGTTCTGATGTCACAATTCATTTTGCTAGGTTTATTACATCATTAACAAGAAAAACGAGTGCCAGCTCAACTTATAAAAACCCAATAGTATTCAAAGCATACCTTCAATTCTTGGTAAAGAATAAGATTACAGATGCTTGTAGAAATAACTGCAACACAAGAAAATGGTTCCAAGACGGTGATGGACACATTTCCCTTTTTCCCTCTCCTTCACAAAATGAAGCGTCTCCATTTTTGGAGCAAACCAACACCCAGGAAAAGCCTCACAGCCGCTTGTACCATTTCTCCATTTTCTTGCCTCTGACCAAATGTACACAGACACGTGATTTGTACATATTTGACTATCCAAAACTTATGGATTACATCAAATGGGGCTCCATAAATTTTCCAGCGGTTCATGCATATGTTATCTCTCTCGTTTAAATTCATACAGAGCATAATTCCTTTTCTTGAGCTCATTTTATATGATGTCAAACAGATGGGTGGCAGAAACACAGTTCTCTTAGATGCTATAAGCTGTAGAATACCATTGGTTAGTGACATACCAACGATCATATTTGGAGCAGATGTGACACACCCTGAGAATGGGGAGGAGACGAGTCCATCAATAGCTGCTGTAAATCTCTTCAACTCAAACCATTCTTAGTGATAAAATGCCAGATTGCTGAAGTATGTGCCATTTAAATGTAGGTCGTAGCTTCTCAAGATTGGCCTGAGGTCACAAAGTATGCAGGATTGGTTTGCGCTCAAGCTCATAGACAAGAACTGATACAAGATTTATATAAAACCTGGCATGATCCTGTTTGTGGAACAGTTAGTGGCGGCATGATCAGGTATAGTGGTTTTCCTTTTTCCTATCCCTAGCATTTTGCATGTTTTATTTACTAATTTATCTTTGGGGCTGGTGTAGCGAAATATACCTATTCATGTTTTATGTATTTTTCCTCTTGTGCAGGGATCTTTTGGTCTCCTTCAGAAAGGCCACTGGGCAGAAACCACAGAGGATAATATTTTACAGGTCCATATGACTCTTTTATTGGCCGTGTATTTTTGAAAGCAATATTGCTGCATTTTACACCTTGTTCACTTTATTGTCATAGCACACAATTAATGCGGAATGCAGATCTTAACCATCCATTAATCTCTTCACTTAGATTCTTGGAAATGCTAACAATATCACTGCGTCCATCACCTAAGGCAGAACCTGAAATTGATCTTTGATTTGATAGGATCTTACTACATCCAGCTTATTTTCTTAATATTTTCTGTTTATCAAAATGCAATTCCATTTTATGTTCGATTGTTCTGTAATGAAATTATTCTGCTTAAAGAGGTGAAGTTGTTTAAGATTGCCATAATTCTCTTTCTTCCACTGTCTGTATGCTTTCAAGGAGTAGAGGGATTGATTTCAAACATGAATATCAATTCTTTTGTATCTTTGGAATTGTCTATTGATTGCTTTGGTACGATTTTATTTAAGCAATATTTTGTTATATATCAGTCTTGAATGATACAAATCCACATAAATCATTCTTAAGTTCATGCCAACGTGGTTTTTGTATTCAACCTAATTCAGTTTAAACTCAACAAACATAAATGTATTTTTAAATGTATCTGATTTTGAGGAGTAAAATAAGCAGGGATGGCGTGAGTGAAGGACAGTTCTATCAAGTCTTATTATTCGAGTTGGATGCAATTCGGAAGGTTAGTTACAATGTTTCTGGTACTTAATTTATCTCTTTAAGCTTTGTTACTGCCTAAAATAGGCCCAGATCAGTTTGCTCTGTTGCGTAGCTTGTCCTGATCAATGAAAATTTTATGCAGGCTTGTGCCTCTTTGGAACCAAACTACCAACCCCCTGTGACGTTTGTAGTGGTACAAAAACGACATCACACCAGGCTGTTTGCAAACAACCATCGGGACAAAAGCAGCACTGACAAGAGTGGAAACATATTACCTGGTACCTAATACCATTGTACAAAATAGAACTTTCTTCATAAACTTGCCAAGAAATGTGCACTTATCTAATGTTTTTCGTAACTGAGTCTAATAATATCATTTTCCCTTTTTTGCAGGCACGGTGGTTGATTCTAAAATCTGTCATCCAACGGAGTTTGACTTTTATCTCTGTAGCCATGCTGGTATTCAGGTAAAACACCAGTACTTTTATGATGTGTAATACAGAATAGCAATAGAAAGGGCTGTTGCTTTGTATCACCCAATATAAATGTAAGACAACTTTTCAAGCACAAAAGAAAATCTAATTCGGTATTCTGTGTTCTGATCTTAATCCATGTACTGCTAGAAAGTCATATTCTAGTACTTGTCAAAACGTAACTTTTATCACCCAATTAGCTTGTTCAATTCATTTTCATATAAAACTTCAATTGAACTCATTCACAAGGTCAATTTCATTTTCAGAAGTCTATAACCAACTGGTGCATTTACAATTTTAAAACACAGATCACTGGTGTCACCATTTATGCCAATCTCATCTCTCTAGTTCTAGTCAATATTTTTGCTCACCAATGCATCTAAGGTTTTGGAAGTTCTTGACTTTGTACCTCTTCATTGACATTCAGGGAACTAGTCGGCCAGCACATTACCATGTCCTTTGGGATGAAAATAATTTTACTGCTGATGGAATTCAGTTGTTGACAAATAATCTCTGCTATACATATGCAAGATGCACGCGTTCTGTCTCCGTGGGTAAGTGAAGACATTTTCCTGGAACCATCTCTTTTAAAGTACTTATCTGTACTGCTGCCTGCCCGGTGGGAGCCAGTGGTAGAGACCATAATAATTTTAAACTTGAAAGTGTGCCCTTTCAAGAAAATCTTTTTTTTCCTGAAGGGAATTCAGTATTTATTTCCATCATCTAAGAAACTCATCAATAGGTTACTTAAATACCAAATGATCAACTCATTCACTTGTTCCTTAACTGGCATTTCATCGCTTATATAGCCTATTCTTACACTGAGGTCGAGAGAGAGCCAACCCAACCTGGCAATTTTTTTTCTGATTAAGACCCAACCGTCTATGAACATACATAATTATATACTAAGTCGGGTTGGCAATGCATATGACATAGGTTCTGTTCTCATCTCCTTCAGGAGAATTTCAGTTCTTTGTTTCAAGTTTGAATTCAAATGACTCATGATTTGTTGGTTTTACACAGTTCCGCCCGCTTATTATGCACATCTGGCTGCATTTCGGGCAAGATTCTACATGGAACCGGATGTTCAGGAAAATGGCTGCAGTACCGGTCAAGGTTGCAAGGCTGCACGAGCAGTGGGAGAGTCCGTACGCCCATTGCCGGCCCTCAAAGAAAATGTAAAAAGAGATAGTAGTAGTAGTAGTAGTACTAGTAGTAGTAGTAGAATAGCAACTACGGCTAATGTAGGAGAGTCGAATATAGCTGAGCCTCGTTTGTACATGTATGAAAATACATGCAACTTTGCATGGTTTTGAACTTTGATCAATGATGTAAAGATAGCAGTAGCATTATTCTGCTAAATATGGTTGCCCTCGGGATCATAGTTCTTGTTATTACATTGTACAAGAAGGAAATTAGATTTCAGTTTAACTTGATCTCAATTGTTGTTTGGATTCAAGTTTATCTATATTGTACGAAAATGAGATTTGATTCAAGACAGACTTGCATCTGAACCAAATTTGAGATTCATGTTGATTAATGTAACCTCACCAAGAGTTTGATCGCCAGGTCCAGCAATGGAACTGAACATGAATTATTGTCCCTATTTCTTTATGGTTAGTGGAGAATAGCCATAATATAGAAAAACAGTATTTTAACTCTACTAAATTGCTCGTATTGCTTCTGGCTCTAAATATAAAGAAAGATTTATCAGAAATTTTCGGTGAGTTGGTCCAACCAAGAAAGGAATAGGATATGGACATAAAAGCATTCTATTTATTATACCCAATGTATAGTAAAGTTTAACGTAAAAGGACGCGTTGTCTTCTATGGACATTAAGTAAATTATTGCAAATTAAAAATCGAATAGAGTGTAAGACAATACGGGCTACAGGTTAGTTGATGGGACAAACACTTTATATATATAATCGATCCATATTTAATGGCAATATCTATTATTTACTTGAATTTATATTCTAATAAATTAAATAATAGAATCCGTAGATTCAAATCTTGGTAATTTGTTAATCACAAGGAGTTGTGATTGTGAAATACAAATTAAATCATCCGTGGTCGAAATAATAACGAGATACGAATATCGTTATTACGAATAGACCATCACATGTGTCATTTTTACTT
>CAIGRN010053240.1:0-12604 GCA_903798345.1 Fraxinus anomala
TTTTTATAAAAGCTATAAATAATTCGTTAGATAGATATAAGTTATTGCACACAAATAATACTAAAGCACTTTATGTTCAAGTGGTGATGAACCCATTATTTTTCTTAGAGACTCTAGGTTCAATTCCCTTTGACCCAAAAATTTTGTAAAATGATTTCAAAACTCAATCAAATCAATCAATTGGGCCCGGCAAATCGCAGGTTAACTCGGTCAAAGCCCAATTTTGATCAAGTCAAGTATATTTCTATCAAATTAATTTGCTCGGCCCGGTTAAGGGTCAGGGTCGGGCCCAGCCGAGTTTTATAGCTATGGTAATGAGACTAAAAGCTCAACTTGGGGTTTTGGAGGTCTTATAAGTAAGCCTCTAATAGACGAGGGCTTAAAGGTTACCTCAACAAAGAATTTTTAAGTTAAGCCGCGCGTTAGGCTATTAGTGGTCATACAAGCTGGTCTCTAATAGACAAGGGCTTAAAGTTTGCCTCAACAACAATGAGAATTTACAAGCTAGGGGCTCACCTTGGGCTATTGAAGGTCTTACAAGCTGGTGTCTCGCCTTGGACTATTGCAGGTCTTACAAGCTATCCCCGAACGAAAGATCTTAAAGCTTGCCTCAACAATAAAGAGAATTTACGATCCAGTGGCACACCTTCAACAATTGGAGATCTTACAAGTTGTCCTTGAATTGGACAGGTGCCCAAAGCTTTCTTCAATAATTAAAAAGTTACGAGCTAGAGGTTTGCCTTGAGTTGTAAGATAACATCGTTATGAAGCCAGTGGGCTAATAAGTTTTTATTTAATTTTCAAACTTTTACACCACATTTCCCTTGATATGGACGACCCTTGGTTAGTTGGGGGATACATCAACATGATTACACATGATGGTGAGCGCACTGGTCATAATACCCGTAATAGAGGCACTATTGCTTTCTCTGATATGATGTTAGATTGTGGTTTAGAGGATGTTGGTTTCCTTGGGAATCGGTATACTTGGTCCAATGATCGAGTTAGAAAGAGATTAGATACGGTACTCATTAATTCTACAGCTGTAGCAGTCAGTCGACAGCTTATAGTGAGGTACTTGAATCGGACTTCATCTAATCATTCGCCTTTATTACGTCAGTGGGTTTCTGACGATGATTTGGGGCCTAGACCTTTCAGATTTCTCAACGTTTGGACTAAACATCATGATTTTGCATCCTTTGTCGCTTAGAAGTGGTCACTCCCTACTCATCTTATGGGGATGGCTGCACTTTGGGAAAATTTCTTTAAGTTAAAATAGGGACTGCGTTGGTAGAATCGACATGTGTTTGGAGATATTTTCCAACGGGTACGAGATGCTGAGGATAAGGTGGATGAGGCTGAGACAGTATATGATATAGACCCTATACCGGAGCATCGTGACGTATTACATCATGCACAGGCAGTTTTGAACCAGACCTTATCTATTGAGGAGGGTTTTTGGAACCAAAAGGTTAGTTCACGTTGGGTATGTGAAAGAGATCACAATATTCATTATTTCCATGCAATGGTTCAAGGACGTAGGATCAAATTGTGTATTAGGTCCATCAGGACGCAGGCTGGGAAATTCTTAGCTACTCCTTTTGACATTCAGACTTCAGTTGTTGCATTTTATCAGGATCTTCTATCTGCTCCTACACAGCCCTTGGACTCTATTCATTCTAATATCATCCACATGCTTTTGACGGAGGATGATAATTTGGCACTAAACTGTATCCCTTTGATTCATGAGGTTCGAGAGATGGTGTTTAGTATAGATGCTGACAGTGCTGCTGGATTGGATGGATTCTCATCCCTTTTTCTTCCAACATTGTTGGGATATTAATCAGGATGATGTATATATGGTAGTCTTGGACTTCTTTGACGACGGCCATCTTCCACAGGATTTTGCTGCTGCTAGTATTGCTCCCTAAGAGGGACGGTGCTTGTAGTTGGATCGACTTTAGACCCATCAGTTTATGTACTGTGTTCAATAAGCTTATTACTAACCTTTTGAACACTAGATTGAGTACACTGTTACCGCACATTATCTCTCCACAACATAGTGGGTTCATTCATGGTCGCCTAATTTGGGACAATGTTCTACTGGTTCAGGAGCTTCTCCATACTTTGGATATACTTTGGATGATAGAATGTGAAGGGGTAACACTATGCTGAAACTAGACATGACTAAAACATATGATCGCATGGACTGGAGCTTCATTTATTCTGTATTAGAGTAATTTGGATTTGATCGGATCTGGATTGATAAGATTAGGCAGTGCATCTCGGAGTGTCATTTTTCTTACTCCTAAATGGTCGTCCATGTGGGTTTTTTCCATCCTCACGATGGCTCAAATAGGGAGATCCTATCTCACCATTCTTGTTCATCATAGCTGCAGATTACTTCTCATGCCTGCTCACTCAGAGGTTTCAGAAGTATCCCAGTATGTGTTATCAACATGGAGGTAGTATTCTTGTCTCACACCTTTCATTTGTTGATGATATGATCATATTCACCAACGACTAAAAATAGTCTATCATGAGGATTCTTGGTTGTCTGGAACATTATAAGGGGGTCTCTGGTCAGTTGGTGAACGGGGACAAGAGCGGACTCATACTACCCAAACGAGCATCTATTAGTCAGATTAGACGATTGGAGATTTTGACTGGTTTTCGACATCAGCAGCAACTGTTCACTTATCTGGGAGTCCCCTTATTTAAGAGGGGCCATGATGAGTTTCATTTATGATGACCTTATCCAGAAGGTCAGGAACAGGATCTTAGGTTGGGCTTCACAACTTCTATCATATAGGGGTCATATTACTTTGCTGGTGCTCTCCTCTATACCATTACTCCTTCTTCAGATCATACAGCCTCCTAAGACTATCTTGAAGAAACTTGAGAGCATCTTTGCGCGATTTCTGTGGAATTTCAAAGAACAGGCGCGACGTTTATATTGGCAGAGCTAGAAGGAGATTTGTTTTCCTACTGATAAGGGTGGTCTAGGTTTTAGGAGATTACAGAATATGGTGGACACCTTCTCCATGAAGCTCTGGTTATTGTTCCGTTCTCAGAAATCTCTTTGGGCCCAGTTCTTACGGGGCAAATATTGTACGAGGACACATCCTTTATTTGCAGCATTTCTTTACTTAGCTTCTCTTATCTGGAAGAGGCTGAAATTAGTTGGACCCCGGACAAAGCCATATATTGCATGGCACCTTTGTGTAGGTCAGATTTTCTTTTCGTATGATTGCTGGATAGGTGAGACCACATTGGCATCCCTATTCCCACACCGGTAGCACACATCTGCAAGGGTGCAGGATTTCTTTGATGATACTGGGTGGGATATTGGATGTTTATTACTAGTTCTCCCTTCTGTTATGTCGGAGTAGATAGGGGCTATACCTTTACGTGTAGATGCCCCGGATCGAATGTTTTGGTAAAATACATCGGATGGCAGCTTCGCTACCAAGTCCGCATGGCAGCTCGTATGTTCAGGATGCCAGTATCAGGATTCATACCGATTACTATGGAGCTCCATTTTCCCCGTCACTGTCTCATTCTTCTGTTGGAGACTATGACAAGACCTCATTCCAGTAGATGTGGTTATTCAGGGGAAGATTGGATGCCAGTTGGCTTCTCGCTATCAGTGTTGTTTCGAGACTGAGACAATCAATCATTTTTTCACTGACAGTAGCATCTCCAATCAAATATGGCAGCATTTTGGGATATTTTTCAGATACCTATGAGTTCATGAGAGGGAGTCAGACAGAGATTCCAGAGATAGAGGTATTCTGGACGTTTTGTTCGTTGTGGACACATTCGCATTATCATTCCTCTACTGATATTATAGTAGCCAGACATATTATTTGGAGGGTCTATCGCATNTTCCAGAGATAGAGGTATTCTGGACGTTTTGTTCGTTGTGGACACATTCGCATTATCATTCCTCTACTGATATTATAGTAGCCAGACATATTATTTGGAGGGTCTATCGCATGATCTCTTTTTTTATATGGGAACACTATTTCGAGTGGTGCATTGATGAGAGGATTTAACACTTGCACCCATATTTGGTATTTTTATGGACCCCCACTCCCCATCTCCCCCTATTCTAGTTTGGTGGTGTGCACCATCAATCGGATCTATAAAGATCAATACTAATGGATACGTCAATGATGGTTTTACGAGTGGGGGAGATATCATTAGAGACCACGCAGGACACTGTATCGGGGCTTTCTCAGCTTCGTATGGACCATGCTTGATATTAGAGGCAGAGTTCCGGGCTATTCTTGATGGGATTTTACTAGCTCATGGACTTAGTTTTTTAGCGATTTGGGTAGAGTCTGATTTTACAATAGCTATTCACTACATTACTAGAGGAGGAGGACCATGGGCTATTCAGGGCATACTCAGACGTATCACAGATATCATATCATTCGATAGAGATACAGTTTCTCACATTTATAGATAAGGAAACCAGGTTATAGATGCTCTTGCTGCGGAGCTTGGGATCATCGATGATATCAGATATATGGACTACATGACCTACCATGACATATTAGAGCACTAGTACAAATTGACAAACATGGATTGCCCAGTGCCCGACTTTGATTTTTATTTTTACTTCCAATTCTTATTTTTGCCTTAATTTGCAATAGTTCTTTTTGTAAAGGAATTAGTATTTCTTTGTTTACTGTTTTAATATTCGTAATTTATTTTCATTGTAAGGGAAGTAGTACTTCCTCATTTATTGCTTTCATTATTGTCATGTAACAATGGTATTCCTCCGCCACAAGTGAAGGCATATTAATAAAATTTCGGAGATACCGCCCTCATTTAATAAAAAAAATTGAATTACATGCAAAATAGTAGGCCTATCGACAATATATGCTCTCTTTAGCCATTGGGGCCTGTGCACTCTCATGAGACCTCCATATAGGCGATGGTAGAGGCAGAGGATGAGGATGTTGTTGGAATCTGAAGGCTCTCTCTCTTGTAACGATCCCAATAATCCTCTATTACCTATTCATTTTCTTGGTCCTTGCTACTTCTTTCTTGGCATATCATCTTGTTTCCTATCAAGAACGTTGATAGATCTCATGGCTAAGGCTCTGCCTGAATGTGTGCAAAAAATTGGCCTTTTCATTGTACGGGTCAATTATGTAGCTAACTCGATGTGGAAGAGGTTTAATATTGGCACTTTCTCTCTTGCCACCACCTCGACAGCTCTCATTTCTCACCTATTTCTAAACTCAACATCACTACGAGATCTATTCATAGGCCTTTCTTTTCCTGGCCTGTTAAAGAGCGACGAACCTTCAAGGTCTCTGCTCTCGCCCATAGGTGGTGGAAAGGCCATTTTTCCCTCGTTGGACAGGTCCACTATGGGACGAACCTCGTTGTATCCTTCAGAAACGTCAACCTCTATCTCTCTTTCAATAGGGCGACATCTTTCAATGGGGCTGAGAAGTCTCTCCATCCTCATGCTTTGAGGATGATCACTTTTCATTTAGTAATGATGAGTTGCATGACAGTGTTTTAATGTCTTAGGTACCTCACGATGGTGGCTGTCTACCACCTCCCTATTGAGGCGCACAATAATCCTTCTGGTGATGAGGCCATCGGTGTTGGGCACTTTCGGCCATTGCAACTTTATTGGGTATGGGACAAATACAATGAATAAAAATATGGATGCCGAGTTTTCTACAAGAACTTCATATTACCTTTGAAGGATGGAAGATCAAGTATTTTTAGACATAGGAGGCTTTCCGATGCTTGACACGTGACCACATCCTGATGGTTCACTTGTCAAGTATAATTTTATCAATCCATAATTGTCACGAGCCTATGGCTCCCATAGTCTGGACTTATACATAAAAATTATAATATAACAAGACGTTGCTACAAAGTTGTCACATTAATCACTATGTGCACCGTACTTTGTGTAACTTGGTCGATGTGAGGCTAGCAGCAAATGCCCATCACCTTGGATATACACTGCAACGGATGAGCATTGTATAACCTCGACAACAATAATGACTTTACGTGACTTTTTACTTAGCTCAATACCACATGACCTGCCTCATAGGCAAAAGCATAACATACGTCTTTGTTAATGACAAGGTATATGCAGAGTCGCCCTGATTATAAGCCGCGTAAATGATCGCCTACCTCTCTTTGACGAGGACCCCAGATTATGTAAGGTTAATTTTCTGATTGAAGAAAAATAAAAATATATAATTAAAAGATTTTTTAAATTAGAATTATCATATGCAAATACAAAAAACTAATAAATTTTGAAAATACAAACATCCTTAAAAAAAGAAAAAATCATATAAATGGTCTAAAACTTATCAAATACATTTATGTATCACATAAATATATCATATCCATTATTTTTCTATATATAATTTATTTGACCATTTATTTACTGAACCATTATTTTTTTCTAACAAGAAATAAAACGTCACTTTTCTCTCTTCAAAATTTACGACCATTACTTTTTCTAATGCTTTCATGGTGGTCTTACACTTATTCAAGGAGTTGTATCTAAAGGCACTAGTATTTATTTCTCTTTCTAAATTCTTGCATTTCATTTTATTTGTCCATTTTTTCCAATTTTTCAATATCATTGTATTGATTAATGTTTTAATTAAACTAATGTTTCTCAATTTGGTTTGGGATTTTTTCTATCCACTTATTATTCTTTTTTCCCTTTTTATGCTTGTGCTGGAGTTTAAATCTTGTATTTTGTCTTCCAATTTTCCTAATTATGTTTATTATTTTTTTAATTGTACTTAATTATTTAATAAAGCAAAGTCAACAATTAATTTTAATCACATATTTTAGAAGAGCAACAAGTTTTCATCCACATATTCCATCAATTTTAATCAAAATTTTCTAAAAATCTGATTTTAATCCCTATCAAAGATGGACTTAATATTCGTAGGGGCCCCATACTTGAAGTTGGCATAAGGCCTCCAAAATACCATGGCTGACCCTAGTACATGGTCGAAATTTGGAGCTTGTACACGTCGGTAAATGGCAAGGATACAATGCATCGATTCTAAATGCTGAATAGTTAGATTAGAAACTGCCCAGTTGACTGTAGTTAAAGTTTTATAGCTAAAAAAGATATAGCAATGAATCGTGTATAATATTAATTAAGTTAATTGAATTTATAGTACATTGTATTGTCACATGAATAATCTAGAAACTAAGGCTGTTAAGCAGCTACTTATTTTATGGATCATGTTGGGAATCTTATACAACAGAATGTGGTCCAGAACCAGCTAGGAGAAACGGTTATGACAGCAAGGATGAAGAGTGCTAAATCACCAATGATCAGGACTTCAACTGGATCTGAAGTGGATGATGTTAATTCTTAACACCCCCTTCAAGCTGGACGGCACACAGGTGACTCCAAGCTTGTCCTTCAAGAAGAGAAATCTCTAGTGATTCAACCCTTTAGTTAGTAGGTCTGCAATTTGATCTGAGGTTGGTACATATTTTACTTCAAGCTTCCTTTCCTACACCTTATCTCTGATGAAGTGAATGTCTAGTTCTATGTGCTTCGTTCTGGCGTAATAAACTAGGTTTGAGGCTAGAGCTCTTGCACTCATATTTTCACACCACAAAGTTGGAGTTCCAGCTAAAGGGAGTTCAAGTTCTTGAAACAATTACTGTATCCATGCCACTTCTGATGCAGCTGAAGCAAGTACCCTGTATTCGGATTCAATATTTGAACGAGCCACTACATGTTGTTTCTTTGAGGACCAGGATATCAAGTTGTTACCCAAATGGATGCAATACCCCGTTGTTGATCTTCTATCATCTGGACACGAAGCCTAATCAGCGTCTGAGTATCCATTTAAGCTCAACTTCTCGCTTCTTTGAATCCACAATCCATGGTTTATAGTGCCCTTCAGATATCTTAAAACTCTCTTTAAGGCCTGCCAGTGAGTGATGGTTGGAGACTGCAGAAATTGACTCAGCTTGTTGACACTAAAAGTAATGTCTGGTCTGGTGTGTGAGAGGTATTGCAAGGCACCAACTACACTTCTGTAAAGAGATGGTTATGCCAATAATTCACCATTAGATTTAGAGATGGTTTTGCCAGCAGGGATAGGTGTAGGACGTGCCTTTAAGTTTTCCAGCTCAAACCTTTTGAGCAAATTAGCAATGTATCTGGCTTGAGTGAGATGAATGCCAGAATTATGCCACACTACTTCAACTCCAGGAAAGTAATGTAGCCTTCCAATATCCTTCAGTGCAAATTTTCTGTTAAGTGAGTTTATGAAGCCTTGTACCAGGTCATTATCATTCCCCGTTATAATAACATCATCTACATAAATGAGGGCAAAGATCACCTACTTTTCATTCTTGAAATAGAACAAATATGTATCTGCTATAGACTTCCTGAATTTCCAACTCAAAAAGATTGCTTTCAACTTGTTATACCAGACCCTAGTTTCAATCCATAAAGGGCCTTTTCGAGTTTCCAAATATGATTAGGCTTTATTTCATCTACAAAATCTGCTGATTCATGTAGACAATCTCTTCCAATTCTCCATTCAAAAAGGTGTTGTTAATATCTACTTGTCTGATGATCCATTCCTTTGCAATTGCTAGGGTAAGTATTATCCTTAGTGTTGATGGCTTCATGACTGGACTAAAGGTTTCATAGTAATCAACTCCAGAGGCTTGATGAAAGCCCTTTGCTACTAACCTTGCATTTAGCCTCTGAACTGATCCATCAGTATTATGCTTGACCTTAAATACCCATTTACTTCCCACTATGTTGTAAGTAGATAAAGAGGGTACCAGCTTCCAAGTTCTGGTTTTAGTTAATGCACTGAATTCATCTTCCATAGCCCTCTTCCATTCTGGATTCATCATTGCTTCTTTAACACTCTTAGGTTCAGATAGCTTTGAATCATTTCCAATTGACTTTGCCAAGTGACCCTTTGGTTTGAATATCCATGTATTCCCTCTAGTCACCATAGGATATTGATTTTGAACCCTTGGCCTCTCCTGCATCTGAATGTTCTCAGTTCTTTCATTATCCTCCAACATATTGGATGTTGGTTCTACAGATTCTGGTTCAAGGTTACCTTCAACTTCAATTCTATCAGCCACATCAGAGTTGTTATTATGAAAATCACTTTCCAGTTGATTGTCACTTAAGTCTGAAGGTAAGTGATGTTGTCCATGGGTTGCTTTAGCCTGAGCTATATCAAGAGGACTTGAAGTGGAATTGTTTAGATCGGATGGAAGATGGATATAAGGAGTAACTATTCCAGGTACTGCAGGTTGAGATTGATTTTTGACATTGAACAAGGACTCAAAAAGGAACTCAGATTCATTGAATATCACGTGTCTTGATATGTACAATTTTCCTGAAGAGTTCGGACATTTATAACCCTTGTGAGAATTAATGTATCTAAGGAAGATACACTTTGTAGAGTAGAAACTGAATTTATTTTTCTGACATTCTCCTTACCAGTGTACTCACTTGTTGAAGCTATGTTTGCCTTATCAGAGGTGATATGGTTGCTAGCTCCTGTGTCTGCAAACCAAGTTGGGTCACTTACTGTATTGGGAATGGCTAGGAGAGCAGCATGTGGTGAATTACGGTTGTCCTCTGGTGAGATGAAGTGCCAGTGTACCTTTCATCATATCTAAAGTTACATATGTTTGCCTTATGTCCAACTTTCCCACACACTTGGCAAACTGGCCTTTCACTTCCAAATGTATTGACTCATCTGCTCCTTTCTCTTCTTCCACTTCTGTAGTGGTTGAAGTTAGTGAATCTTCCTCCAGTACTTAGCCTATTGGATCTGAAATGATGATGGCCATAACCTGATCTCTGTGAGATATTTGCTGAGGTTTGATCAAGACCTATCCCAGCCATTTCATTCCTGATAGAGTTGAGATGTTCCAATCGACTTTCATAAGTCATCAATGTGGATTGGAGTTCACCCCAGGAGATGTGATCCATGTTATTTAGAAGAACAACTATTGGTGTATAGTCCTCATCCAGTCCAGCTAGAACTTGGGTTATCAAGTCAGTGTTAGTGATGGTCTTTCCAGCAATTTCAAGATTATCAGCAATCTGTTTCACTTTATTCAGATACTGATCGATGCTCATATTACCTTTCCTTGATTTCTGAAGTTCACCTGTAAGGAATGTAATCCTTGATCTGTTCTGGACTCCATAGCTCTCTTCAATGGCAGTCCATAGTTCATTTGAGTTGGCTACACCCATCACCCTCATTGCAATGTCTGGGGTCATAGAGGAATAAAGTCATCCCATCAACAGCTGATCTGTTGACATCCATTGGCTGAATTCTGGATTCTTCACCATCTCTACACTGGTTCCAGCTTCTCCAGTGATTTGGGTTCCAATGAATACTTGAGGACACATCTTTGTCCCAAGAATGTACCATTCCAAGCTATGTCCTCGAATGATTGAGATGATCATATTTTTCCATAGCAGATAATTATTTTTGTCCAGCTTTACAGATACAGTTTGAGCGAGGTTTACACCAAATGGTGAAAGATGGCTATTTCCAATTAATGGTACAGCAGTGCTGCTGGAGAAAGAGGCTGGTGCAGTTGCAGGGTCAGCATTTTGTGGAGTGTTGCTGGCGTTTACCATAGCTGAAGCTCTGATACCAAGTTAAAGTTCTATAGCTAAAAAAGATATAGCAATGAACCATGTATAATATTAATTGAGTTAATTGAATTTATAGTACATTGTATTGTCACAGGAATAATCTAGAAACTAAGGTTGTTAGGCAGCTCCTTATTTTATGGATCATGTTGGGAATCTTATACAACGGAATGTAGTCCAAAACCAGTGAGGAGAAACAGTTATGACACCAAGGATAAAGAGTGTTGAATCACCAATGATCAGGACTTCAGCTGGAGCCGAAATGGATGATGTTAATTCTTAACAACTGTGTTCATTTGCAAAATGATTCACTAAAGCAAGCACCTTGACACTTATGTAAACCATTGACATATTGGATTGTATATACATAAATTTTCTCATTTCCTTTACTATAGTTTCACACACAACCCAATTCCAAAAACAAAATTACTGTTCAACAAGTGTCATGCTGCGATGGCGACGTCTCCCAAATTAGTAGCTGCATGAATTTTTCGTCGTCTTATGCACTACATAATATAATGCCTACATATTTGATTTCGAATCACTTCAACATGTCAATTCCGAAAATTTGCCATAATAATTTGTACAACAATTTCCCTTGAACGGAGGAATTACTGCCAGAACTTAAACAAATGCTGTTGTGTCATTTTTTTTTTCTATTTCCTAATAGAAAGTTGTTCTGTAGAAATTCTGACAGCCTTTTTCTGCACACATAGAAGAACTCTAATTTATAAAATGTGGGTTTTCAAAATTTCTGTTTTTTATTTTTATTTTTTCAGAATTTATTTTTTCAATTTTTTAATTTGTTTAGATTTTATTTTTTTTTAATTTAAAATTTTTTTTTTTTAGAATTTTATTTAACTAATATTTTATTTTAATGTTTTATACTATAAGTTTAATCTTGTTCTTTGAGATGTATTTTCAGAAACGCTAGATCAACAAGTTTTGGTGTTTTTCAAATTGAAAACTCAAAATAGTATGAAAATGACAAACCAAGCATACTCTTAAGTTTTCCATGTTGGGAAATTATTTGATTTTCCATGTGGGCCAACATATGTAATTCATTGTGTATAAAGACTATCTTAAAGTTAAGTCTAAAATTAAAGTAATCTAATAAAAAATTAAGTAATTAGGCTTTGGGCATCTAAATAAAGTGTGGGCCAAATTATATGTGTAGAGATTGGATCCATTAGGATTTGTATTTGACTATGGGCCGAATACATATGGAAACTATATATAAGGTTATGGTCTCTAATTCATATGCAATTTTCTCATTCTTTGTGTCTTCCCAAAGCATATTGAAGAGGAAGATCCAAGACCCACAATCAAGAATCAAGAATTAAAATCAAGAATCAAGGATTGGAGCAATTAAATTGAAGAATAAGAAATCAAGATTTAAATATCAAAATTCAAGATTCAAGATTCATTATTCAAAATACAAATCAATGGATCAAGGTATGTTCCGCATTAATTAATTTTTGTTTGGTAATTTGACATGGAGATCTTGGTAATTTTGTAAAATTTATAAAGTTTAAGTTTCATGAAAAATTTTAGGATTGAAATTCATAATTTGGATTACTTAGTTTTGGGATGTGAATTTCAAACCCTAGATATTTAAATTTTGGGTATTTTCAAATTTGACAATTTTTAGGACTTAATTGTTGAATTTGAATACAGTTATAATTGATTGCACTTATGTTGACACGTGGATCAAGATATCATAATTGCATGATTAACATAAAGTTGAATTTAGATTTATGCATGAGGAAATGGTGGTATTTTTTGGGAAGAAAATCTGTTTTTTTTTTCTGGCTGGTATAAGTTAGGGATGCAACTATTGGCATCATCACATCCTCTTAAATCTCACATAGCCTATGTTTGAGGACTGTTTATAAACACTCAACCACTTTTTAGCTTTGCCAAACA
>CAIGRN010053241.1:0-10999 GCA_903798345.1 Fraxinus anomala
AATAAAATTTGGGGCGTTACACCTTTGGTTACTACTTGCTTGATAAATATTTTTTAGTGATTAATCATGTAATTAACTCCATTGTTAACAGAAATATATTTCTAACAGCTGATTTCTAATATAAGCAAGAAGAGAATAATTTTATTAAATCACAAAAATTCTAATACCTAATTGCAATACTAGAAACTTAGATGATGAAATTGTTGGAAATTAAAAATCGTTTAATAATATTAAAAGTTTCTTGTGACTACACAAATATTTATGGTCATTGTTCATGAAAATATGTTGAATTAAAATTACCGCAAGTGTAAGGTTCTTTATAAGTAATAAAATGACTTTTTGAGTCTGAGTATCGTTCCCACGAAAATTGATTAGTTTTAATTCTTAGTATCGTGACCTTAACCGAAACTATAAAAAGATGAGAATATTTGTTTTAATAAATTTATAATTAAATTGATACTAAATATGCAATTATAAATTATTTATCCAAACTGAATGCAAATGATGTTAAATGTAATTTGGGTTTTTCGAATGTATGATGAATGTACTAGAATCACGAATCCCTCTGCAATAATCTTTTAAACCTAGTTTTACACTTTGAATCACGGTTGAAATATTGAAGAATCAATGCTCTTAAATATTTAACAATATCTCTCGAATAAAGTTAAATTTATTCAAATATATGACCCGACTATATCTCTATGACGGATGCAAACATACAAAAATGCATGAGTTTTTATGAATACTTAAAGATTCACATAAGGCATAGCGGTATATTTATATCCCTTATCGGACCCTATGATGATTTATATACGTCGAATATATTCCCCTTCTTTCGAATGCATGTAATAAGCCACCAAACTCACACAATTACGTATAAAATAATAATGAAGAAAACAAATTCATATAAATCATTCAAATAGCGATAGATCACTCGAATTGGTTACATCCCCTTGCCCAAAAGGATGGGTGGGTTCAGTTTGAGTCTTCATTGATCGGGTGAATCTATATGCTCCGGGATGGGGAGACGAGGTGTAACGCAGTCTGGTCAGCGCATCTATTTTGGGTACAGAGGGAGTGGGGAGACGAGGTGTAGCGCAGTCTGGTCAGCGCATCTGTTTTGGGTACAGAGGGCCATAGGTTCGAATCCTGTCACCTTGATCTGAGGCTCAAGTAAGCAAATACTCTTATATGAACATACAATATCGAAGAAATAAAAGATTTAAAGATATGCCAAATTCGACTTCACAAAGTTGGGAATCAAAGAGAAATAGATGACTTCTATTCTCCAATTCAATTATCAAATAAAAAAACATTAAATATTCAAGTCTACCCTTTCTTCTCAACATACAAGGTATTTATAGGCTAACATAATGTATCTAAATACATGAATGGATAAATAAATGCATAAAATTAAAAACTACTCTTCAACTCCTCAGCCCCAAGGCATCACTTTGAACCTTCATAACTCCTAATTTACTTCGAATCTAACCATGAATAATAACGTGTTGTAAAGATAAAAGAATGTAGTTTACAATGCCAACTATGTATCAATAGGAGTTTTCTAGAGAAAGTTACGTTGAAAACATTGAACACTGCTCAGTTCTGCAAATTTCAAGCTCTACATCATCCTCCCTAGGTGGGAAAGAACTCGTCCCCGAGTTCAGATCATTGTCTCCATAGTAAGGGCTTAAATCATGAACATTGAATGTAGGATGAGTGTGCATGTTTGCTAGAGCTTAACTTTGCAGGCATTGTCATTTATCTTTTTCAAAATCCAACAAGGACCAATCTTTTTCTCTTCAAACTTGTTGTATCTATCAGTAATTAACCTTTCCTTCTTTAAATAAACTGAAACGAGAACATTTTCTTTGAAAACTTGGATTCTTCGATGTGCATCTGCAGCATCTTTGTAAGAATTATTACTTACTTGAAGCTTCTTCTTTACTTCTTGAATCCTTGCCATAGTTGTTGTGAAATCTTCAGCTGTCTTGCTAGATGTTGGAATTTTAGCAATGTCAAGATAATGATTAGGATTGTGCCCATAAACAATTTCATTATAAGCAAATTGAGCTCTAGAAAGAATAGTATCCCATTGCTTTGGCCTCTTGGAAGCTAAACTTCAAAGCAAATTTCGCAATGTGCTATTAATAGACTACCTCTGTTTGTCCATCTATTTCAAAATGGTAAGTATTATTGTAAAGCAAATTAGTGCCCAATTTATTCCACGGGCTCCTCCAAAATGACTAAGAAACTTTGTATCACAATTTGAAGTAATTGTCTTGGGAAAACTAAGTTTAACAACTTCATTAAAATAACGACCAGCAATGTATGAGGTATCCATAATCTTTTTGCATGGGATAAAATGTGTCATCTTGAAAAAGCAATCAACCACAACAAAATAGAATCAATACCTCTGTAACTTTGGCAATCCAACAACAAAATCCATGCTAACATCTTCCCAAGGAGCATCTGGAATAGGCAATGGAGTATAAGCGCCAGAATTTTGACTTTGACCTTTACAAGTTTGACATATACAGCACCTCTTCACAAACATTGCAACATCACAATAAAAAGTAGGCCAAAAATATTTTTCCTCAATTAGCAATAAACTTTTATCTCTCCTAAAATGTCCACCAAGTTCCCACAATGAAGTTCTTTGATGATGTACTCTCTAAGAGAACATATTGGAATGTCTAAATGCATTCCATTTAGAAGAAAATCATCAAGTAAATAATAATCTTCATATTTGCCTTCTTTGAATTTTTGATAAATCTCCTTGAAATTGGAATCCTTTGAATACATCCCTTATATGACAACAAAACTTTCCAACTGAATAGTCAATGAATTCAACGATGCAACTCTTCGACTAAGTGCATCAATGACTTTATTAAGTCTTCCACTCTTATACCTCAACATAAAAGTGTATTATTGTAAGAATGATGCCTAACCAACATGTATTCTATTCAAGTTGCCTGAGAATTAATATGTTTGAGAGCTTCATGATCCGAGTTAAGGATGAATTCTTGTTGAATGAGATATGGTCGCCAATGACGAAGAGCTTGAACAACGGCATAGAGCTCAACATCATAAGTAGAATATATGTCATTGTCTCATTTATTTTTTCACTAAAGAAGGCAATTGGGCGTCTTTCTTGGTTGAGTACTTCTCCAATTCGCACATGAGCTGCAATGAAGTCAACTTCAAAGATTTTCTCAAAATTAGGAAGTGCGAGAACATGTGCGCTGGATAGCCTTTCCTTGATGATTTTAAATCTTCTCTCTGCCTCTAAGGTCTATATAAATTCTCCTTTCTTCAAGCAATCTGTCAATGGTGCTGCAATAATGCTGAAGTTTCTAATGAATTGACGGTAAAATGAAGCCAATCCATGGAAACTACTTACGTTATATAATTTCTAGGAGTAGGCCATTCTTGGATAGCTTTAACCTTATCTTCGTCCACCATAACACCTGAAGAGGTTAAAAACCCTAGAAAAACTAAGTGGCTGGTGATGAAATAACACTTTTTGAGGTTTACATAAAGTTTCACTTGTCTCAAACTCACTAGAGCAGATCTCACTTGTTCAATGTGATTTAATGGATTTCAGCTATAAACAAGGATATCATCAAAATAAATAACAATTTTTCCAATTAAAGGGTGAAAAGTTTGATTCATTACCCTCATGAAGGTGATTGGAGCATTGGAAAGGCCAAATGGCATAACAAGCCTTTCCTTGTATTGAATGCCATTTTTCATTTATATCGGGACTTAATTCTAACTTGATGATAGCCACTTCGAAGATCAATTTTAGAGAATACTTGTACACCAGCCAATATGTCAAACATGTCATCAATTCTAGGGATGGGAAATCTATACTTGATAGTAATACGATTGAGTGCTCGGCCATCAACACACATATGCCAAGAGCCATCTTTCTTTGAATTAAAGAGAGCAAGGACATCACAAGGACTTAAGTTCTCTCTATTGTACCATTTGTTCAACAACTCCTATAATTGACGGTTAAGCTCCTCATGTTCTATTGGATTTATCCAATAATATGATTAGTTGGGTAGGACAACTCCTGGAATTAAATCAATTTGATGTTGAATTTCCCTTAGAGGTTGAAGACCATTAGGCAACTCTTCGGAGGTGACATCTCGAAATTCTTCCAAAAGAGTTTCGACACCTTTGGGTACTTCTATAGGCTGCATCTCTTCTTTAACCACCAAAACATAGATCATTCCACCCCCCTTTGAGTCCTTTTTTTCAAGCTGTGACAAAGTAAGCAATGCATTTTCATCATTTTTTTGTAGAAAATTTGGGATTATAAATATCTTTACCTAGCAAAAGAACAATTTTAGTTTTTCCCTCAACAAATGTATAAGTATTTTTTCTTCCATCGTGAATAACACTCTTATCATATTGCCAACGTCTACCCAATAGTATGTACCCAACATACATAGGACTTATATCACACCAAACTTCATCATGATAGTTTTTACCCATAGAGAAAGAAATAAGGCATCTCTTATCAATTTTTACCTCATTGTCCCTCTTTATCCATGACACAGAATATGGTTGAAGATGCACCATCATTCTCTTGAAAAACAAACTCCTTAAAGCTACCTCCATCAAGATGAATAGTGAACATATCTTACTGTGTGACTTACATCTCGTTTGAAAGAGGTTGTGGCGCAGCCATTTTGATCGTGGTCTTGCTTAGAGGCTGGGAGTACTCTTTGAATCACCAAACATTCTCCATCTTCAGGCTCAATCTCTTCACATGCATGATCACCATCATCATCGTATTTTGGACCAGCTTCTTCAAATTGTTGTTGTTCTTCTTCTTTTTCTTCATTTATAATTCCCACACAAGCATCACTTCCCCACTTCGGACACTCATTCAAGTAATGACCTGATTGGCCACACTTGAAACAAGTGTCTGATTTATTTTTATTAGGAGCTGAATTGTTCCAATCTTTACCACCTCCCTTCATAAGAGCACTCTTGCTAGATGATTTTGAATGATAGAAGCCATGAATACCAGCAAACTTCTTTACTCCGTACCTTGTCAATTTGGATTCAACTTTTAAAGCTAATTGATAAGATCATTTAGCCTCCGTAGCAGAGTATTAAATTATATAAAAATACTTTGAACAAAATTCAAAAGAATGAAATTCTCGCGTAACCTTGCTTTCATCTTTTCACAAGAAGCGATCTTAGACTTTCCTTTTTGTAATATCATCTCTTGCATTTTATCCCACCAAGCAGATGCATAACCATGGAGTCTTGTTACAACAAGCCTTACTTTCTAACCTTGAACGATGTTTTTGTACTCAAAGAACTTGTCCATGGCACTAAGCCAATTTAGAAACTCCTCTGGTTGTAGACGACCATGAAACTACGACATATCAATCTTAATGGTTTATGATGATCTTGTAAGCTTCTCAAAGAAATCTTAAGTTTACTTATTGGAAAAAGGATTCACAAGTTCTACGTCATCACTAGAATAACCATGGCTGGACCCTCGTTCATGCCTAATTTTCTAATGCTCAAGACTCAAGGTTAACTCCTCAACTCGTCTTTGAAGACGTGCCTAAATTTCAGCATCTTGTTCATTTCCCAAATTTTCCATGTTACCTCTACCACATCGACATCGACATCTTCCTCTTCTTGTTACCATGAGAAAAGGAAATAAAGGCCTAGAGTGTAACTCAAGCTCTGATACTAAATGATGAGGGAAGGAAAATATAGGGAAATGAAAGATTTAAAGACATGCCAATTTTTACTTCACAAAGTGGGAATCAAAGAAAAATAGATAACTTCTATTCTTTAATTCAATTATGAAATAAAAAATGATTACATATTCAAGTCTTCCCTTTCTTCTCATCATTGACAGTATTTATAAGATAACATAATGTATCTAAATACACAAACGAATAAATAAATGCATAAAATTAAAAACTAGTAACTATTCAGCTCTCCAATCCCCAAGGCCTCACTTTGAACCCTCATAAATTCTCATTTACATTGATTCTATCAATGAATAATAACTTGATGGAAAGATAAATAAATCTAGTTTCCAACTCTACCAACCACGCATGAATAGGAATTTTCTAGAGAAATTTATGATAAAAACACTGAATAGTGCTCAATTCTGCAAATTTTCAGTACTACATCAAAATAGGTTTCAAATCTGGATATTCAAATCCACTGCTACCATATCCTTATTAAGACTTGATATTTCATCTTAAAAGATCAATTGATAAAGATTGAGTCTTCATCATTAATTTTAGTTGCTATTTTTAATATTATTCTTTATCTAGATTGAATCTTGATGAAGATTGTAAGCCTTAATAACAATTGGTGATTTGAATTGAAATAAAATAAAGTTTGGAGTTTTAAAATCTATTAAATTCTCATTATTCAATATTTAAAATTAATGAATCTAAATTCTCTGTATTCGTACTCGAACCAAAGAGATTTTTGTTCCAAGAGAGCTTACCAAAGAAATGATCAGTAGCTGGTCTGAGAGGATGATTTGCCATGCTAGGACTAAGATACTGCCAAGACTCCCACAGGAGGCAGCAGTGGAGAATTTTTCGCAATGGATGAAAGCCTGACGGAGCAATGCCATGTGGAGGTAAAAGGCCCATGGGTCATGAACTTCTTTTCCTAAAGAAGAAGTGATGATGATATTTAGGGAATAAGCATCGGCTAACTTTGTGTCTACTGCCACAGTAAGATAAAGGATTCATGCATTATCCAAAGTGATTGGACCTAAAGCATCTATAGGTAGCTTTTTAAGTCTGTTGTCAAATCCTAAGGCTCAACCTTGGGCACGCAGTGGAAACTACCAAGCCGGAGTACAGTTATAATATTCTTAGAAATCAATGGAAACTTGAGATATTCCTTTGAAATCAACAGAATTTCAATAACATTTCATTCATCGTTTCTACGCTTTTGCCATCCTACATCAGTTGGTATCAGATTGAGGTTCATTCATGATAGAGACGAATAGGTATTCATAAAATTCAATAGTAGAAATTCTATTTTGGGATGAAACCCCTTTTACTCATTTCAATAATTCAAAGGTGGAAGAATATTTGTATTTCACTTACAATGGTCATCCAATCTTTGACAAAAAAAATCGAAGACTATTTGGATTCAAGTAATGACAATTATGATAGGTCCCCGATCCCTGCTAATGTTCGACCTTCATTCGAATAGTTTTCTATTGTGTACCCTGCAAATTAGCTGATATGAGACTATCCCTTAACATGTTCTCATAAGATTGTGTTTTTTTTATTAGACTAATCTTGAAATTTGTATGCTCGTTTTTTAGTCTTACTCGACTCAAATTGCTAATTTGAGCTTAATGGGCACACATGATATATTAAGACTTGGTGCTAGATCATAAAATGTCATCTTATTAAGAAGTATTCAAAACCCTTATATATAGTTTTGTTGGATTTTTTTATACTCAATAAATCTCGGGCTATGATGTAAAATGTTGGAATATAATTTCAGAGGCCTCGGACAATGGTGAATGGATTACCAACGACTAAGTCCAAAGGTTTAACCCGAAAACAACATGGACCGTTGGAAGTAGCTTAAGAAATTAATATTAATCATGACCCATATATTCAACTATTGGATGGCTCCTGATTCTAGCACATTTATTCCTTTCTCTACCCAACTAGGATCTAACTGGTTCTAGCCTATTTATCCCTTTCTCTGCCCAACTAGGATCTACCATATTCCTATATATAGGCTACTTACCCTAGCCATTTTTGTGGTGTATGATTTGTGCATTAGAGTGAAAAATGTGGCTGCTTTGAGAGGAAGAAAACCAGCACCATAGTGAAGAAAAAGTCATAGATGGCAATTTTTCCACTGATTTGACAAAAGCACAAAATGAAAAATATGATGAATTTGCTTGCACTTCAATTTTTTACACTTATCTGACACTATTTTTAGAAAAGTGGCAAACTTGCTACCACAAAAGAACTTTGAAAAAAGTTAGAAAATTTATATTTGTTTAAATCTACTCCTAATAAGTTGTACCTGCTTGAAAGATTTTTTCAGTTTTAAAATAGATCATTCAGAAGATCTTGATGACAATCTATATATTTTTAACAAACTTGTTCAAAATATTGTTGTTTGTAATGAGAATGTGTTTAAAATATATAAGGTCATTATTTTTCTTAATTCTATGCTTGATTCATATAGAGAGTTTAAGAGTGTGATTAAGTGTGGTAGGGACACTTTAATACCTGAGATTGTCATTGATTATCTTAGAAGTAAAGAGATATAGATTAAGACTGAAAAAGAGGATAAGAGGAGTGGTGAGTACATATGATAAGGAGTACAATGAAGTTTAAACAATGAGTTTGGGTAGAGCTCAAGACAGTAGTGACTCGAGCGATAAGAAGAAGGGGCAAGGGTTATGTCAAGTCTAGTGGTAAACAGTGTTACAACTGTGGTAAGTCTAGACACTTTGTGAGGGACTATTCCTAGAAGAAGGATAAGTAGAAGGGTAAGATGAGAGGTAAGGCGAATGTGGCTATAGGATCGAGTGATGATCCTAGTGAGGTTTATTTAGAGTAAACCTAGTTACTACATGTGAATTTGTGTGTAATCATTTCTACATGTATATGATTACTTAATTATGTTGCATGGTTACATGACATTTCAATATGTTTGATATGTGCACTTGAATAAATTTGAGAGCAATTTGATTAATTGGTGTAATGTGTTTGCATGCATAGTGGGTTTTGATGTATTAGCAATAAGTGTGTTGTGTATCTATTAGTAATGTGGAGTATAGATGTCTAAGTGTACATTGTTGGTATGTACCAAAAATGTAGAGTGTGACATTTGGAACATGAATAGAGATGTGATTAAATGTTTGAATAATTTATCTGAGACGACCCTGAGTATGAGAAAGACACTTCTGTCACTTTAGGTTGGGAGAAGTGATGTAGTGATAGAAGTTTATCCCGTGAACTTAGGATCTATTTTGGTTTACCAATTAGACATGAGTTAAGTGATTAGTTTAGTGAGCATGGTAAGCAATGAGATGAGATATGTGTTCTCGAGGTGTGAGTAACACCGTATGGGATAGGATAATTGTGATGAGATCTTTTTGTGAGGTCATTTATGCATTTGTTGTATATGTGTTGGCCGTTTGATTGGTTAACTTGATGTCATGAGGTTCTTTGCTAACGTGTTTGAAAAGATCTATATTATCCTATATTATATCTTCATCACATATTTACTTTTTTTTTTGATTGATTTACTGTGATTACCTATTTTCTACTTGGGGTTTATTTTTTTACCTTAGCCCTAGTAAGTATATGAAGCAGGTATAGTATGTGTTTCGGGTCCAAAACACGAGGTAAGATTTGTGATCCCAATTTTATTGGTTGCCTTAATAATGGAAGTATTAACTTTATGTTTTGATTGCTTGCAGGTTGATTGAGTATCAATGTGGAGTTCTATTGGATTTTTTGATACCCAATAGATCTCGGGCTATGATGTATAACATTGGAATATAATTTCACAAGTCTCGGCCAATGGTGAATGGATTATCAACTAAGTCCAAAGGGTCAACAGGAAAACAACATGAATCATTTGAAGTCGTTTAAAATTAATATTATTCACAGCTCATATATTCATCTATTAGATGGCTCTTGATTCTAGCCCATTTATCCCTTTCATGGTCCAACTAGAATCTAACATATTCCTATATATAGATTACTTACCCTAGCTATTTTTTTGGCGTGTAATTTGTACATTAGAGTGGAAAATTGAGAGGAAGAAAATCGGTTGCCATAGTGAAGAAAAAGTGGCTGCTTCTTTGTGTATTTTGATCTCATCTTGTGCCTTCTTTTTCGTTGTTTTCTTTCTGGCCTCTGTGGTTACAAATCTACACTATTATATTGTCTTTTGTGGGTGAGATTGAGAAGCAACTAAGGTGAATATATTGGTAATAGATCGAAACCATTTATATTAGTTGTTTGGTAGAAAAAAGTAACGTAAAACTGAGTCCGAAAATTACCGTTTCAAAGATTTTGGAGTGAGCTTCCATGACTGGTTTACATTTTCATAATTAGTCGATTTGAAATTTATCTCTTAACAATCCTCACCACCACCTGTAAAACTTCGGCCGCATTGTAGTTCATCATCTCCCAATACATTATCGACCATCACAACCTCTTATTCCTCCCACTACAAAATGGAAAAATGCAAATATCCTTTCAAATAGTGCACAAAACCTATTTGGTAGATTTGTGGAAATGGTAACTTGTGTAGATGGTATTGGTGATGATGAGCTGTGGTAGTGTAGAATTCTTCATTACATCATCCATCCATTAAAACTGTTAGAATTTGGATGTGATCTGAATTCCTTGTTGAAATAATTAAAGAATTCTAATTGAAGAGTAAGTCAAGAGAAATTCAGTTTGGAATACTATTGGAGTCCTTTGTCAAGTTGAAGTTCTATTTTGAATGCACATTGAGAGTTAAAAATTGGTATTGAACTTGAATAAGAGTTCGAAATGGAGAAAAATACTAGGTTGTGGTTTTACAACAGTAAGGCTAGTGCCTTTGGGCGCTCGAGGTGTGGTCTAGGCGCCACCTATACCTGTATGTTCCAGATTTTCTGCATTTTTATCTCCTTTTTCGTTTTGGACTCTATTTTTTGGCATCTTACTTCATTAATAACTCTACTATAAGGGTTTGGACGTCCCCTACATGTTCCCTATAAATATGAGGTTCTTCTATACAATTTCGTGAGGTGAGAAAATATATTACCAGAACTTTAGGATCCATTATAATTTTTTCTCTTCTCCATTATTCTTAAGTCAATAAAATCTCTTAATTCATCTGCCATATTTCTTGTCTTTATTATTCTTTTACTTGATCAAGTACTTTATTATTGTGTCATATAATTTCAACATCTCAATCCGTTGGTTGGTTTCACAACAAGTGGTAT
>CAIGRN010053272.1:0-10279 GCA_903798345.1 Fraxinus anomala
TCATGATTTCATTCAACGTGTTTAGTTGCTTGGCCATGTTGTTGTAGTGTATATTTCGATTTTGAGGAAACTTTTCCAAATTATGGACATTTTGTAAGTTTACCTGTTCAATGACGTCTTGTGTGAGTTTACCAAATAATACACGCATGGTTCGAGGACTCAATTCCGTCATTCGCTCGTAACGACTTTGACTCTGTTCCTTTGTCTGTGAAGCATGTTGTTCCTTTTCGTACCGTTCGATCACAAACTGGACTATTCGTTGGCTTTCTGACTTCTTATCAGAGTTTCTATTAGGCATATTGCTTCACTTTTCGTATCTTCAAACACCAAGGGTCCCACTGGACATGCCAAATTGTTTCGCGTGGAAATCGCGAACAATTAAAAGAAGGTTTAGACAATTGTATAAGGAATGACAATCTCTCGAGACAAAATCCCAACGATGGGTGTTTTATTTATGAAGATTACAAGTTGCAAGAAGCGAAATACCTCCAAGGGGCACAAGCACACGAAGTAATTGAAAGTTGACAAGAAAGAAAATAAACGAAGTTGAAATTACATAATTCTCGNTTGAGAGTGATTTGATCGATCCCTTCTTTCATGTTCTCTTTTCACTTTTATACTTATTTGGCCGCTTTTCTTGTAAAACTGCTTGAAACCGCTCATCACCCTGTAACTACCCACTTTTCTCCATGATGGATGACTTGTCAAGAAACTACCACTTTAACTGCTGTCATTACTCCCATTATTTAACTGCTTGCAACCAAATTCTTGGATCGTGGAATGTGATAAAATTGCCCATTAACTGCTTCAATAACCGATGCCTTAAATAACAGTCAGAACGCTATGCTCGCCCAAATCTTGGGAGTCTCATGGGCTTGAGCGATAATTGGCCATTGCTATATAACTCCATCTTGGGTTTTCACATGGTCTCACTTGAGCACATCCTTCGAATTTTCTAACTGGACTTTATTCTTTGGACCATTTAATTGGGCTTCATTTTTGTACGTCAACAATCACATTTGTTGATTGTTGGTGCAAAAGAAAGCCAGTTATTTTCAATTTTGGTGACTCCAACTCTGATACGGGTGGTTATGCTGTTACACGTGGAAAGCTGTGGAAAGGCCGTACCTCCAAGTCCTCCTCTATGAATTTAACCGACCGCTTATCAGATGGAAAACTGGTCTTAGATTTCCTTCGTAAGCTCAGTATATGAATAATTAAATACAAATTGTCGTAAGTTTCACACTTTTGTTTGATTATTCTACTGTCTCATCATTGCAGGCAAAAGTTTGAGAATCAATTATCCAAGTCCTTATCTCGAATCTGTGGGATCAAACTTCAGCAATGGGGCTATTTTGCAATTAGTGGTTCATCTACTCTTCCTAGATCGATTCCATTTAGTTTACATATTCAAGTTTCTCAGTTCAATCGATTCAAATAACGTGCTCTTGAATTAGCTGCTTCAAAAGGCAAGACAAATTAATTAGTATCTTGTGCATTTTTTTACTTTTAGTAAGTTCTGATTTTATTAATAGGTGTTGATAATTCGGTTGGTCGTGATGAGTACATGAATGCCATATACACAATTGACATTGGTCAGAATGACCTATGGGCAGCATTTCAGGACTTTTCATATGGTCAAGTTATTCCCAAAATTCTTTCTTTTATTTCTGAAATAGAAGATGCCATCTTGGTGTGTTTTATTCTCCCCTATATACACTCTTGACAATGTTACATATGTTGGTGATCATCAATCACTGCACTTTGATTTCTTCATCCGAATTAATGCAGCAGATATATGAAAAAGGTGCGAGGAATTTCTGGTTGCATAATACGGGGCCATTAGGTGGCTTGCCTGAAAGACTTGCTACAACTCCCAGATATGTGGGCGATGCTGATCAGTACGGATGCCTGAGAGAATTGAATGAAGGTGCACGTGTTTTTAACGACAAATTGGGTTTACTTTGTGAACAACTCAAGAGACAAAATGAAGAATGCAACCATTGTATATGTGGATATATATGCTATCAAATATGATCTCTTTGCCAATCCATCTAAATACAGTGAGTCATTTCTATACAATCAAGACATGTTTCTAAATTAAGTTAATTATTAAAAAGAGGTTTTTTGGTTGACAGGTCTTGAGAATCCATTGATGTCATGTTGTGGGTATGGTGGACCCCCATACAACTACAATTCGACCGTAAAATGAGGGGAAAAAGGTTATACTGTGTGCAAGGAAGGATCTCGATACATAAACTAGGATGGAATTCACTATACTGAAGCTGCTAATCAAATTATAGCCTCCAAAATTCTTTCTACGAATTATTCTATACCTCAGATTAACTTCAATTACTTCTGTAATAGCTGATACATATGCTGATTCGAACCAACATTTTCCAAGTTTCGTTTCTTATAGCACCGTAACGTCCCACAAAACGGTGTTTATTGTTAAATGGGGGACATTTGCTGCTGCTGCTGCTGCTTGAGTTTAGTTTCATTAATTTTGCGATTTGAATAAATAGTATCAGGCAAAAGATATATGAAAGGGAAACATGTTTTTCCACCATTTTGCATATATTCCAGCTTCTTTAGCAATCAGTTAGTCCAAGATTTGAGATTTACAAGAATGGTATATGGAAAATAGGATCCATGCCAATTATTCTTCAGCTAAAGATGTAAAACAGTTGGCAACTTCACACCATTATTTGTTATCGGGCTCCCCATTATATATTAAATCTCACACATTAATTTTGACCTGTTAACTTCGGTAGTATATGATGAAACCCCAAAGAAACAAGCAAACGGACATCTGGAAGTTCATTCAAACAAAGGGAAGTTCTAATAAGCCAAGTTATGAAGATCCATCGCATAGGCATGGGCAACGGTTGTTACGGATCTATGGCATATGTGTGGGCAATGCAAATGGGCCAATGTCTCGAGAACATTTTTTTGTCAACTTGTTCCAATGTTTATTAATCTACCTTATCAAATGAACTAAAAAAAAAAAATCTAGCGCTATTGCTAAAAGCTCTACTCACAACGTGCCAAACGGACCTTAATGTTCTTTTGGCTCATTTCTTTCTTTGCTCAGCCACAACAAATACTATAACACAAGGAAGGACTAATTAACAATTCTCGATTAAAAGCAAGATTTAAGAGGTATCAATTTCCATATTCTTCTGTTCTGCTGCTTTGAGTGGAATGCCCAGAAAGCTAAAAAATAGCATGCTCAAATGGCAGCAAATGTGTCGGAGATGTTAGTTTGTGATCCAGGATTCATAATCAAGACCCTCAACTTCTCTTTTTTTTGCATAAACAAGACCCCTATTTTACAAAAGCTCAGAGTCGAGGAATTGTCTATAACCCAGTAACAGTTAGTGGAGGAGGAGTGGAAAAGGTGACTTTTAAGTGGGTAGTTTTTGGAATTTAGCTCCAACAAGGAACAAGCTGCCTTTTTCAGAGCATGTGTAAATCTAAACTCCCATTCCTCTTTCACCATTCATACCCATGGGCCCGCCACTGCTGGAGCAGTAGCCTCTGCGCGTGCACAAGGAGGCGGGGATGTAACCTGCATGTATCTAGGTGCCTTTGCAGCCACCAACCCGTGTCACCAAATACACTTTTGCTATTTATTATCCTAATATTATTCTTCTGCTTCTGATTTTCTGTCTTTGTTCTGCCATTTTTTGTTGTATATGTACTGTTAACAATTAAAAACTGTCATTTACAAATCAGTCTTACGTAGGAAAAGCTACAACCTTGCATTGTCTTTATTTGTTTAATCCTTTCAAGATATATAACATTGGAACCAGTAACTCTATTTTGAAAATGATGGGCTACAAGGAATCAAAGCTTTTGGTAAAAGATAACTGCCAAGAGTTTCATAGTTTGTTAAAGTAGGTCTATTAATATTGTGGTTGTTGTTGATATTTATTCTCTCCATCTGTCTCATAAAGATAGTTTTTTTTTTTCACACGAATTAAGAAAATTTAGTTAATATAGTTGAACTAATAATTTTTTCTATCATTTTTCCTAATGTACCCCTACATTAATACAATCAATATTCAAGATAGTTATACCATTCTTGGTACTAGTCATTGTTTAATGCAAGAATCAAGGTGATTAACATTTCAAAGTCATCAAATACAAATATAAATGAATAAATGTCATGGAAGATGAAAGGATTTTTTGGTTTTTAATTTATTGTTCCAACTACCACTGAATAATGGAATAGTTCACATTTGTGATAACAAATCACATTAAATAGGGCATGTTAGAAAACTAATATATCAACTACACACTCAAATAAGAAACAAGACTAATTTGGAACAGATGAAAAAGGAAAACGAGACTATCTTTATGGAACGAAGAAAGTTTTATTTTATCATATTCATCAAAAAGGAATAATTTTCATCAATGTGATTTTCGCGTAATAATTATTTTTGGTTTTCTTCATTTTTCTTAAATCTAGAGGATCAAGTTAATTACTGGAATCAGGTAGTCACCATGTTAAGATAAATGTCTGGTTTTTGTCCAACATATACATCGCATGAAAAATTCGAATCAAAACACAAAATAAAGCAAGTCAATAACTTTCCTAGGAAAATCAATGACGAGGTATTTCGTCATAAACTTGATATTTATTAACCAACACACATTCAAGAACACGTCTAATGAAAAAACTGAACTTAGAGAAATGGCAAAATGAAGAACCTAATCAACTCAAAAGAAACAGTACTATAGATTAAATGATGAAGTGGGATTTATAAAATGTCCCTCTTCAATCAAGTTACAGTTTGACGTTCCAATACCACCAAACATAAGTAATTTTGTCTTCCAATTACTATGTACAAATATTTGGCAGAGGAACACAGCCTAGTTCAATCGGCAGAAGGCTGTATCAGTTTCTAAGATAGATCGAGGAATGCCCTCCAATAAGCACGAAACCGGAGGAATTGTTAGTGTCTGCAGTTCACCGTATGCATTCCAACAAAATGGATCCAACACTACATCTCCGTTGGCCGGAAGGAGCTCTACATCTGAAAGTGTAATATTTGTGCACGGAACCGAATCACTACAAGCAAAATGCATTGGAGGACTTCTGATATCATATGTTCCCTTTATGCTCGTATACTGAATATCAGATAAATATACAGCCGAGGTGTGATTGGTGCAAGTTTTGGTCAGGCAGTAGAATTGATCGATTATGATTGGGTTCCTAACGTTGTCCATGTGAATGTTTTCAAATGCAACAGCCGATACAGCTCCAGAACCTCCTTGCCATGTCTTGATCCTAACTCCATTATCTGAATTCTTTATAACACAGTCCCTAACGGTAATATTGGATGCACAGGCACTTGAATTGTGATTGCCTAAGCTCCCTATGCTGAAACAAGGAGTAAAGCTTTTAAACGTGGTGGAAAAATGGAAAATTCATAAGCGTTTTCAAAAAAGTACCATTCCATACCTAATTCCATGGCTTGGTCCACATGTGACATTCTTAATGTCTACATCGTGACAACCTGATCCTATTGAGATGCAGTCATCACCTGGAATTTGGACAATACGAGTATTTGATAGTAATGAAACAGAGAATATCAGAATCTAAAAAGGATGCTATGCTAACCATTGGAGATTATGGAATTATATATTCCAACGTTGTTTGTGTTCTCTATGTGAATACCGTCAGTGTTGGGACTTAAGGCTGGAGCAGTTATGAGAATTGATTCTATATAGACGTCCTTGCAGTTGTCGAATCTGAAGTGGAATTGAGGGCTGTTTCTGATCTTTATTCCTTGGACTGTCAGGTTGTTGCTCATGAAGAATCGTATGGCCTAAAACCAAAATAAAATATAAAAAGTAATGCTGAATTTTCATCACCAAACAAAATAATGTTCGTAAAAGCTTTTAGTATCACTTACAATGGGACTATCACATGGTGTTGTCAAAGCCGTCCTGTTGGCTCCCTGTCATTGACGAAGGCAATTTTTTTAGCAGAATGTAAATTAAACCAATTCGGTAGATTCAGCAAATCTATTTCAAGTACCTTGCGAGGTTTGCAAGGAAGATTCCACCACTGCTCACCCCTACCGTCAATTAAACCTCCTCCTTGCAGTGCCATTTCATTAACTCTATAGAAAACCAGCCATTGGCGCCTGCTATAGTTCTTTGGCCAGGAATTGGGTCCATCAGGCGGCATAATTGTTCCATCAACCTTCGGAATGACACAAGAAGCATGCAATTGTCAAATACATTACACGTGCACATAAAAATTTAAACATTTCAAAGAAATCTTTCACGTAAAGGGACAACACCTGGAAAACAAAGCCGCCTTGACAGGGACCGGTGAAAATTGTGGACTGAATCATGAAAGAGTAGCCAGAGGGAACAAGGAGGACTGCCGACTCAACTTGGCAGGCAGTGTCCCATGCTGACTTGAATGCTTCGGTGTCATCAGTTTCGCCATCACCAACAGCACCAAACATTCTTACATCATAAACTCCCGACCAATTATGATCAGGAGACGGGCCGGAAGCCTCAGGCGGAGGAGAAGGAGGTACTGAAATTTGAGATTCATGACGATGCTTGTGTTTTTTATGGTGGTGATAGCGATATCTAGCCTGGCTAACAAATATTGTTGCACCAAAAGTGAAGTGAAAAACTAGTAAAAAAGCCCGAAATGACACCATTCTTTAACAGAATTGATAAGAGATTTGGGAGGTGATAAACTGAAACCTCGCTACTCGCTAGAACTATTGTTTTCACTATCTGGAAATCAAGATTTATGGATGTTGACAAGTGGATGAAAAAGGATGCCAAGTATTGGGAATTAAGTTGAAAGAAACTTGAAGAGTTCTCCGTACGAGCATCGAAAGTGAGCACTATACCAAGTTGCTATATATAAACAGTAAACTCTGGTAGACATGCAAAAGCAAGAAGGCTAAGTTCACATATATATAAGATAAAAGTGAAAAGTTCGTGCAAGAATGAAGAATAATCTGCACCATACAATTTTTTTTAATGGAAAAAACCGACCAACTCATTGGCCTTTTGTTGAGCGGGAAAACCAGAAATGAGAACCATGTTCTTCCCATAACCTCCCACTTACTCTGGTCCCAAAACCTAGTTATTACACCTGTTTGTCACCCTCAGTTAACGCTTTTTTATTAATAATCAATTCCTTGTTGGTTACAGTTTTTTCTTATATAAGAAATCAAGAAATACAGTCATCTTAAGTTCAGTTTCTCCTGGGAAAGGAAGATTTGCATAAAGTTAGCCTCAATATAGCTTATTATTATTATTATTATTATTATTATTATTATTATTATTATTATTATTATGTGATTAATTATTTGTTATTTCTGTTACAATTGGATTCTGAAATTCAAAATTTAATGTCCAGAAGTTTCTTGGATAAAGGTCCCCCACCTCAAATTCCCCATCCTCGAAAATTCTGAAAGTATTGTTTCAATCTCAAACATAACACGGGCTAAAAAGGAAGGTAGTATAAAATTTAGAGCTTTCTGCACCTCTCATTCCCATTTCCAAACCTACATTTTCATCAAGGTTTTCTTCAAGTCGATATAATATAATCTTATTTAACTCTCTATGTTAGAATGCATAGTGTATTTAGCTTATTAGTAGTTAGCTTATCTGCATAATGTGGTTGGCATATCAGCTGAATTTGTATATACTTCATAAGAGAATTTGCCTATCAGTCACTTGTCCTGCCAGCTCGTGTAATTGCACATGGTTAGGTGCATAAATATTCTTCCTATTTTGTAGTTTGTTAGAGTAGTTCTTTACTCTTTTACCCCTTCACACCTTCTATATACCTGCACTTGTATTGATATTAATGATAAGATGAATTTACAGATTCAATTCTAGTTTATCAGATCATTTCATTATCTTCATTCAGCTGCATTTTCATCTTCATTCAGCTACAAAATCTTACATGATATCAGAGCTTTAACTACCATTGCCGGAATGAATTCTGCTGGCAGTGAAAACACGACCCCTGTTCCAGCTCCTAATCTTTCTGATGTTCAAGCTCTTGATCTTTCTGACCATTACAAGTTGGAGAACTCAGATAATCCAGGAGCCATTGTAGTCACAGAGCTATTAACCACAGAAAATTATCCTACCTGGTCAAGGGCACTCTGGCGAGCACTCCGAGCTAAAAACAAGCTTGGCTTCATCAATGGAATGTTGCCTAAACCCGAACCAGCCAGCACATCCCTTGATCCATGGGAAAGATGCAATGACATGGTGGTGTCATGGATCCAAAATGCCATATCTCCTTCCCTTAGATTCAGTGTTGCATTTATGGATGAGGCAAATGAGATATGGACAGAACTTAAGGATCTATTTTCTCAACAAAATGGACCCAGGATATATGAACTGAAAAAGGCATTAGCTGATCTAGAGCAAGAAAACGATTCTGTAAGTATCTACTATGGTAAGTTAAAAACCATTTGAGATGACCTATCAGTTTATGATCCCATTCCTGAATGTAGCTGTGGACAATTGAAGGTGCTGGTAGATAGGCATTAGCGTGATTATGTGATTAAGTTTCTGATAGGGCTGATAGAAATTTATGATAACACAAGAGCCCAAGTAATGATGCTCGATCCCCTTCAACCAGTGAATAAGGTTTTTTCTTACATACAGTAGCAGGAGAGACAGAAACAAATTGCCTCTACTGTTGTGAACAATGAAGCCATTGCAATGGCAACTAGGAAGTCCTATGGAAATAGCAGAACTATCAGCTATGGCAAATCGAATTTTACTAGTAAAAAGGATAGATCATATTGCACATATTGCAAGATTCCTAGACACAATTTGGATAGGTGTTTCAAAGCATGAAACACTAAACCTCTTGTTTGCATACATTGCAACATGATAGAACACACCATGGAGAAATGCTTTAAGCTGTATGGGTTTTCTCCAAATCACAAGTTACACAAAGTCCATAGGAGAGATGGGGGTTTTGCAAATCAATCAAGTGTGATGCAGGAAGAAAGTGAGAGACCAGTTTCTCTAACTAAAGGGAAATATGAAGAGTTCCTTGCCTTGCTTCGACCTAAAGAGAACTTACAGACCTTCCATTCTGTCAACCAAGTGCAGACTCTTAATTATTCAAAAACTAACTCAATCTGATTTTTCTGGTAAAGATGCCTATTTATTTGCTGTACTCACACACTCCCAGAATTTTACTAGCATCCCATGGATTGTTGACACTAATGCAACAGATCACATGATATGTAACGCCAGTTTCTTTACCTCCATTGAATAAAAAACCTCTCTCTCAGTTAAGTTGTCCACTGGTGAGGTAGTTCCAGCTACACATTCTGGTGTAGTGCAAGTCACAGATTCTATGCTTCTCAAAGATGTGTTATATGTTCCTAATTTTCACTTCAATTTACTAACTTTCAAAAAATTAATGCAGTAGATCCCCTGTTGCTTGATATTCATGCCTAATGTTTGTTATGTGCAGGACCTTTCATCTTGGAAGACGATTGGGAAGGGTGAAGTATGGAGTGACTTGTATAGACTCATGCTACACAAAGTTCCATCCACAGCCTTAATGACCACCTTATCAGCCCTGAATCTTAGGCAACCTTTTACTGCAGTCTCTGTTATCAATTCTGATGTTCAGCCAAACTTATGGCATTATCATTTAGGACAACTATAGAATGAAGCTTATTTCTGATGATTCAGTTGTTTCTCATTACCAATATGCTAGCAATGTTCCATGCTTTATCTATCCATTGGCAAAATAGCACAAAAACCATTTCCTATAAGATTACATAAAACTAAACAACTATTTGAAATTATTCATTATGACATCTGGGGTCCTTGTCCCACTACTTCTCTTGATGGATCTAAGTATTTCCTTTCAATAGTAGATGACTATTCACGTGCCACTTGGGTGTACATGCTTAAAAAGGAATCTGATGTCAGTCATTCCATTAAGGCATTTATTCAAATGGTAGAAAATCAGTTTCAAATTTCAGTTAAAACCTTGAGAAGTGACAATGGCCCTGAATTCAAACTAACGGATTTTTACAACTTAAAAGGGGTAATTCATCAAAGGAGTTGTGTTGAGACCCCTTAACAAAACGGTATAGTTGAGAGGTGATAGGAATGTTAAATGCATATTTTTCTCTCCTTATTTTATGTGCTCGTATGATTAATCAATGCCAAAATGTACTCATTATGTTCATATTTTGATTTAGGTGGCAATTCTATGGATATGGAGTAATTTGGAAGAAAT
>CAIGRN010053292.1:0-14561 GCA_903798345.1 Fraxinus anomala
TGATGATGCACTGTGCTTTTAAGCAATATGAAGAAGTAAGCACAACAAAACTATATTTGATATGGCACAAACTGAAGGAATGTCAACCATTGGTCAAGAATTCCAAGGTTCAATGCATGGCACAAGTTCATTGGCTAGTAAAACTAGTTCGAATGACCCAACCAGCTGTTCTAAAACTGATTGTTAATGATCAATTAAGAATATGAGATGCTTGCAAATACCATATTCTTTTCCCCTATCACTCTCATTCTTACATCATAAATAGAATTGACATTTAAATCAAATTCGAATAAGCAAGTTTGCTACGTGTAAGGTAGGATCGTGGTTGCAAAAACATAAGAAATCAAAGTATTTTGGCCCTCTCTCATAAACCAAAGACAACAAAATACTCCATTTTCTAGGAAGAAATGATCAACTTAACGGGTTCAAAATACTTAATAATAACTTAATTCACTCTAGAAATCCACTATCCTTTCCCCCAGACACTGTGCTCAAAATTTAGGCCTTGTTTGACTCTCATTTCCTAAAACTCATTTTCAACCTCATATTCTCCATATAAAGTCCCTTTTTGACCCCCATTTTTGGGGAAAAAATGTATTTCTATTCAAGAACAAGTAATCTCCAAATACAGTCTAATAAACTTGGAGAAACCACCTACCAAAGATCCTCTCAATTAGTTAGATTGTAGATAGCTTACATCATTATCTTATCCTTTCTTTCGAATATTTGAATTAGTATTTTTAATATGGTATCAGAGTGAGCCAGTTGACATACGTCTTCTAGATGGCTTCTCCTAATTCTCAAACTGCACCAGCCCTCACAACTTCATTGTTGAGAATCGATTGACACTTTTGCTGCTGAAGTGTGATGATTTTTGTACCTATAATCAGTTGAATTAAGGACAATGATTGATAGTGTAACTTTTTGAAATATTTCATAAGTATGGTCTTAGTATAATCATTAGAAATGCTGTCAACAAGTTAACTTGTAGTAGGTATGGAGTTGTTGACTATCATTGGTACTAGAAACTTCTTATAATGAAATATATTAGGCAATGTAATGAACCAGCCGGTAAGTTTTTGATGCTTTAACAAAAAAGTTTTAACTTTCATTCTCTTTGAATTGACAATCATTCAGTGGTATCAAAGCTGTCTTGAGCTTAGAAAGGGCAGTGAAAGTTGTGTGACAGAATTTGGAAAGGAAGATCAGCAAGTAACCGACAAGCTTCCTTTCATCAATAGCCAAGTGATTTGAGAAATGATTTCTCAGCACCTTTACCTTCTGCCTTCACAAGAGAGAATTGTGATTTCTGGGCTGCAAAAATGAAGGCATATTTGAAGGCTTATGATCTGTGGGAAATCACTGAAACTAGAATCGAGCCTCCACCTCTCAGAGTAAATTCCACAATTGCTCAGTTGAAACATCACAGTGGGGAGGTTGCAAAGAAGTTCAAAGCTCTATCTTGCATTCAGTCAGCCGTCTCTGATGCAATCTTCACAAGAATCATGACTTGTGAAACTGTAAAGGAAGCCTGGAATAGATTAAAAGAGGAGTTCCGAGGCAATGAAAGGACGATGCAAATGCAGCTGTTGAATCTTAGAAGGGAGTTTGAGACTTTAAAGATAAAGATTCAGAAACTGTAAAGGAATTCTCAGATAGGCTGATGAAGGTGGCCTAATAAAAGGGTAGTGGAAAAGGTTTTAATAAGCCTATCAGAGAAGTTTGAAGCAAAGATTTCATCACTTGAAGACTCAAGAGACTTGTCTTCAATAACTCTGTCAGAGCTGGTGAATGCACTCCAAGCCACTGAATAAAGGAGCTTTATCAGGCAGGATGAGCAAACTGAAGGAGCCTTGTTTGTTAAAGGAAAACATAAAGCTCAAACGAGCTTTGGAATGAATAAACAACAGTTTGAAAAGAAAGAGGTTGAATGCAGCAAAAATGGAAGTAAAGGTGTAAAGAATGCTCCATGTCCTCACTGCAAAAAAAAAGGGACATTTTCCTAAATGGTGTTGGTATAGGCTTGGAGTACAATGTAGTGCCTGTAAACAATTTGGACAAATTGAGAAAGTTTGCAAAAATCAAAGGGAGAAGCATACTCAGCAGCAGGCACAAATTGTAGAAAATCAGCTAGAGCAGCAGGAGGAACATCTGTTTACTACTATTAATGTCAGCAGCAGTTGGAACTTGGCTGCTAGATAGTGGTTGTACTCACCATATGACTGCAGATTCTAGTATCTTTGTTACATTGAATAAAACATACAGATCCAGAGTCAAAGTAGGCAATGAAGATTATGTGGAGGTGAAAGGTATTGGTGTGATAGCTGTGTAGACTCCAACATGTATCAAACACATATCAGATGTTCTTTATGTGCCTGAAATAGATCAGAATTTGGTTAGTGTTGGCCAATTGCTTGAGAAAAATCACATCCTAATATTCAAAAATAGAGCATGCACTATACTAGATGGAAATGGCCGTGAGTTAATGACTGTTGAAATGAAGCATAGAAGTTTTCCTATAGACTAGAAAAACATTACCATACATGCACTTTCGTTTGAAGTAGTTGAGTCCTCTCTGTGGCATAGACGGTTTGGTTATGCAAACTATACTTCACTCAAGCACTTGCATGAATTTAATCTTGTTAAAAACATGCCTGAGATTAATGATGATTCATGTGTATATGATGTTTGCCAATTTGGAAAGCAAACAAGATTACCATTTCCAAAAAAAAATAGTCAAGAAGGGCCTTAAACAAGCTTGAGCTATTGAGCTAATCCATTCAGATGTGTGTGGTCCAATGAGAACAACCACTTTGAATGGCAGCATATACTTTATTCTTTTCATAGATGATATGACAGGAATGTGTTGGGTTTATTTCTTGAAAACAAAATATGAGGTTGCAGCCGTGTTTCAAAAATTCAAGAACCTTGTGGAGAATGAAAGTGGCTGTAGAATTAAGGCAATCAGAACAGATAATAGGACTGAATATAGCTATGATCAGTTTGACAAATTCTGTGACTCTAAGGAAATCAAGCACCAATTGACTGTACCTTATTCTCCTCAGCAAAATGGAGTGTGTGAGAGGAAGAACAGGACAGTGATGGAAATGGCCAAGTGTTTGATGTTTGAGAAGAAGATTCCAAAGGAGTTTTGGGCTGAAGCAGTAAACACAGCTGTATATTTCATTAATAGATTGCCAACAAAAGCTTTAGAAAAGAAAACTCCATATGAAGCCTGGTATGGAGTCAAGCCTGATATTACACATTTGAAAGTGTTTGCTATACCCATATTCCAGATACAAAAAGGGACAAGCTGAGCAAGAAAGCTGAAATTGGAATTCTGGTTGGATTGTGGAAATGCTAAGGGATATAGAGTTTATAATCCTCAAACTAAGAAGATGATTCCCAACAGAGACATCAAAGTCGATGAAGAATCTTCATGGAATTAGGAGATAAGTTCAGTGAATAAAATTCACATTAATAGGTTGATTCCACAAAGCAAAGACACAAGCACTAGTGAAGGTGAAGCAGAACTTGATGATGGTCTAGACACAGAGAATGCTAGGACAAAGATGAGGTCAATGGAAGATGTGTATGCCAACTACAATTCAGTTGTGTTAGAACCTTCTAACTTTGTCAAAGCAGCAAATTCACAAGGCTGGATGGATGCAATGAAGGAGGAGATAACCATGATTGAAAAAAATGAAACCTGGGAGCTAGTTGATAGACCATTGAATAAACAAGTGATTGGTGTCAAATGGGTGTATAGAACCAAGTTAAATCCTGATGGTTCAATTAACAACCTCAAAGCCAGATTGGTTGTTAAGGGTTATGCACAGCAATATGGTGTTGATTTCACAGACACATTTGCTCCTGTGGCCAGATATGAAACCATAAGGTTGCTGATTGCTATAGCAGCTCAAAGATGATGGAAAATTTATCAATTAGACGTTAAGTCGGCATTCTTAAATGGATACTTGAATTAGGGGATCTTCATTGAACAACCTGAAGGCTTTCAGACAAGGTGTATCTACTTAAGAAAGCATTGTATGGTTTAAAGTAGGCCTCAAGAGCCTAGTATAGCAGGTTAGATGATCATCTTGGTTGTCTTGGTTTCACAAAAAGCCTGAATGAACAGACCTTGTATATAAAATAAGTGGAAGAAGAAATGGTCATCATTTCACTATATGTTGATGATCTTTTGATCACAGGTAGTAGCTTTGTGTTAATTGGAAGAGTGGTAGAAGAATGGAAGAAGGCTTTTGAAATGACAGATTTGAAAAAAATGCGATATTTCCTTGGGATGGAAATTCATCAAACTTAACAAGAGATTTTTATCTACCAAAGGAAGTATGCAAATGAAGCATTAAGGAAGTTCAATATGGAGAACTGCAAACCAGTCAACATACCTCTAATTCAAAATTCAAAACCGATGAAGGAAGAAGGTGCCAAAAACATTGATGCAAAAGTTTACAGGAGTTTGGTTGGTTTTCTGTTATATTTGACTGCAACAAGGCTGGATGTTACATTTGTTGCAAACATCCTATCAAGGTTCAGATAAGAGCCAAGTGAATTACATTTTCAAGCAGCAAAAAGAGTTCTGAGGTATATTAAAGGGTCTGAAGAGTTAGGAATCTGGTTTAGGAAGTCGGAAACATAGAAGTTAACCGGTTTTACTAACAGTGATTGGGCTGGATCTCCTGAAGATATGAAGAGCACTTCTGGTTATATATTTTATGTTGGATCAAGTATCATTTGTTAGAACTCAATGAAGTGAAAAATGGTGGCTCAATCAACAACAGAAGTTGAGTACATTGCAGCATCAGAAGCTACTAATCAAACAATTTGGTTGAGGAAGGTGTTAGAAGATCTAACACACAAGCAGAATGAGGCAACAATCATCTATTGTGATAATCAATCAGCCGTTGCAATGGTGAAGAATCCAGTGTTCCATGGAAGAACCAAACACATCAAGATCAAATATCATTCAATTAGAGAAGCTCGGGAAGGAAAGGAAGTGGAGCTTGTGTATTGCAAATTTGAGGATCAATATGCAGATATTCTAACCAAGTCAAGCTAAAGCAAGGTTTGAAACACTAAGAAGCTGCCTTAGTGTTTCTAGAAAAAGTGCCAAGGAAGAGTGTTGAGAATCGATTGACACTTTTGCTGCTGAACTGTGATAATGTTTGTACCTATAATCAGTTGAATTAAGGACAATGGTTGGTAGTGTAACTTTTTGAAACATTTCATAGGTATGGTCTTTGTATAATCATTAGAAATGCTATCAACAAGTTAACTTGTAGTAGGTATGGAGTTGTTGACAATCATTGGTACTAGAAACTTCTTGTAATGAAATATATTAGGCAATGTAACGAACCAGCCGGTAAGTTTTTGATGCTTTAACAAAAAAGTTTCTTTCATTCTCTTTGAATCAATAATCCTTCATTCACCCTCCCTCTATATTGGAAAGTTTTCCCGTGAAAGCTATCTCACCTGGAAGGCCCAACTCCTTCCATATTTCAAGGGTCTAGACTTGTTTGGATACATTGATGGCGCTATTCTCAAACCTCCCAGACAAATTGATAACCGTGGACCTGATGGCATCACCACTCATGTACCTAGCTGTTTGTCACTGGGAACGTCAAGATGCCCTCATTCTCATCACTATCAATTACACCCTCACCTCTCATATTCTTGCTCAAGTCGCCATATATGAGACCTCCAAGGAAATTTGGAATTCCCTTGAGTAGAATTTTGCCTCACGGTCCAAGGCTCAGGTTCTTCATATTTGCACTCAACTCACTAGTGCTCGTAAAGGGTCACTCTCGGCCACTGATTATTTCTTTCACATTAAGAAGATGACAGATGAACTGGCTATTGCTGGCCATGGTCTTCTCTATGATGAGATCATCACTTACATCCTAACTGGTCTAGGCCATGAATATGACTCTCTTGTCAACACTATAGCAGCACACAGAGACTCAGTAACCTTGGAAGAAGTCTTCACTTTCCTGCTAACTAATGAATCCCGCATCATTGCTCACAATACGCCCCCTATTCTCCCACAAGCCAAGACCAATGTTTCAACTCGTATGCCTCAACAGAATAATAGTCATGGCCGTGAAAACTTTTGAGGTAGGGGACGTGGCTATCGAGGTGGAGAATCCCCATCCCAAGCTCAGTTAAACTCTATTGGTAATCATGGAGAAACGAGTTGAGAGTCTTTCATTTGTCAACTCTGTGGTCGTCCGGGTCACATTGATCACAAATGCTGACATCGTTTTGACATCACTTGCCAAGTTTCTTTCCCAATTCGCCAAACTGAGGCAATAGTTGCGGCCAACCAGCAAGCTCCTAGCTATGAATAGCATCCTGACACGTGAGCTACTCACCATCTCGCCAATGAGGTGGCTAATCTGAACCAATGCAGTGATGAGTATGATGGTTCTGACCAGATCGACGTTGGTAATGGCACAGGTTTGAATATTTCAAAAACTGGTTCCTCATTTATATCAATTCCTTCTCGAACATTTATTCTTAATCAAGTTCCATTAGTTCTAGAGATTAAAAAAAATCTTATCTCTATTCATCAATTTTGTCATGATAAATGTGTCTACTTTGAATCTCATGCATCCCTTTTTCTTGTTAAGGATTACTCGGGGAACGTTCTCCACAAAGGCGAACTTAAGGATGGTCTTTACTCATTTTCCGCTCATATGCAATCCATGCATCCTACTACCTATTCAGCTATGCGAGTCTCCTTTACTGATTGGCACAAACGACTGGGACATGCCTCCATGCCGATTATATCTCGAGCCCTTTCTAGTTTTCATTTTCTCGTTGCTGCAAATAACAAGCACTTCATGTATTGTCAGCAGGGTAAAAGCTGTCAATTGCGATTTAAGACTTCTCATTTTAGTTCTTTAAAACCTTTGAATTTGGTTTATTCAGATGTATGTGGAGCCGCTTCTCTTGTTTCTGCGACTGGAGCGAGGTACTATGTTAGTTTTCTTGATGATTACACTAAATTCATTTGGTTGTTCCCTCTTAAATTAAAATCTGATGTGGAGAATGTTTTCTTGCAATTTCAAGTGTACGTCGAACGTCAGTTTAGCACAAATAAAAATGGTGCAATTTGATTGGGGAGGAGAATATCGTCGTTTCTCTCAACACTGTAAAACAATAGATTACACGTCACTTATCTTAGTGAATGATACATGCAAATATGATGAGTTGGTAGAACTTGTTAATTCAGAATTGGGGCTTAATCATGCAGAAGTAGCAGTGGCAATGACATATTCTTTGGATTCTATTTTACCTCCAGTCTGAATTCTGAGCAATAATAATATCATAACGTATTTGAGGCTAAAATCTATAGATGGGATTGTATCGAGTTATCCTATTAAGGTTGATGTTTTCACTGCAGATTCATGGCAGACAAGATGTGCATTGCAATGCCTAGAGTCATTGACTACTTTCGTTGAGTCATCAGCTAACGTGTTTTCTTATAACAAATAGCTTAGGATATCTGTGACTCGTGATGGTTGAGAAAGGAAACATTGAAAATGATGTGACATTGGTATCTCAAACAGATGCTAGAGAAGTAATGGAGCTAGATGTTTTTTGTAACAATGAAATACTAAATATTATGCCATACAAAACAAGTTTGAATATAAGGTATTGAGATCGGACAAGAAGGAGTATGCGATAAAGTGTTCACATAATGATTGCGCAAGTGGATGTTTAGATTTTCACCTTTAGGATAAACGAAAATGTTTAATATCAGTGAAATGTGTAATGGTTACACATGTTAGATGAACTTTGTTTTAGGATCTCAATGGAAAACGTCTAGCTCAATTGTGTCAAACTGCATAAGGTACAAATATACTTCTTCACGTACACTATACACTCCTGATGATATTTCGAATGACATGTTACATAAATATAGAGTATTGGTGAATTATGTAAAGGCATAAAGGTCACGAGAAGAGGTATCGAAGTGGATTAGAGGTGATCCAACAACATCGTTTCAGTTTTTACCTTCTTATTTCTATATACTATAACAAATGAACATGAGGACAATCACAAGAATAGAAACAGATCATTTGGAAAAATTTAAACATTGGTTTATGGCTTTGGGTGCATCGATCAATGGTTGGAAATATTGTAAGCCAGTCATTGTTGGTAATGACACATATTTAAATGGTCACTATGGGGTACATTCTTCACGGCTTGTACACAAGATATAAACAACATCATCTTCATACTAGCTTTTGGGATTGGGGGATAACGAAAATGATAGGTCATGGATGTGGTTTTTTAACATGTTGAAGATGGCATATGGATCGAGAGACGGATTATATATAGTATTAGATGGATACAGTAGTATAAGGAATGCAATTGAATTCGTATTTCCAGAGGTAATGCATGGGATCTGTTCATAGCATTTGCTTAAAAATTTGAAGACCCATTACGCAAAATCAGGTCACAACATTACACATGCATTCAATTCTGCTATACGAGCGTATATACTTGATGAATTTGAATACCAAATGCAGTAACTGGACTCAATGAATGAAGAAATCTGGGGATATCTAGTATGTGACTGTGTAACTTGTACCGTGACTACCTGTGACTTGTTCTATGGTATTATTGAATGTCTGTAACCAATTTAGCCTTATTGGTGACTATCTGTAACCATGCCTGTTTAATGTCTGAACTATATTTTCATTATTATTGCATGTTGTTGATAGTATTTTATTATAATATGGACAAAACTAAATTTATTATGTAGTTGGAAGTTGGATATCAGATATGGTCCAGATTGCACATGCCAATGAATCGATACTCAACTATGACGTCAAATATAGTTGAATCTGTAAATGCAGTCACAAAGGTGACAAAAAATTACCCTATTGAAGCACTTCTTGAGTTATTAAGGCAAACGGTCCAATCTTAGTTTTGTAAGAATAAGGAAAATGCATATGCCACTTTCACAAAGCTTGCAACCAAATATGAAAAGCTGTTGAGGGGAATGAGCCATGATGTGCGAAATCTGAAGGTAATTATTATGTTCAATATGTAGATTATGAAGGTCGCAGTCAGCTCATGAGAGATCACAAATTGTGAAATGTGGAAGATGCTGTGAATCCGATCACAATTGCAGGAGATGCAAGGACCCGATGCCACTTAACCAAATCTAGCGAAAATTGAAGGCAAAGAAACAACCAAACCATTTCACATAAATTATCATAATTTGTTAAATATGACGATATTTTTTATAGTTTCAAATGCTTTCATTATTGATTTATCACCTGTGTATTTTTGGATTATAGTTTCAAATTCATTCATCGTCACTTTACCATTTATGAGTTGTGAAACAAGATATTGATTTTGACATATGGAAATGTTTATATTGTGCTATCTATGAACATATTTAGTTTATCATTTTATGTTTTGACAGGTTCTTTTAGGCTATAGATTCAATTAGATATCACTTCTTTGTTTATGATGTTTGTGACCATCTGTGATTGTCTGTGTATATTGAGACCTTATGTGACTATTAGTATAATGAATTAGGAATACAAGTTACAGGTTTGTAAACAAAATATTATTATAAGATTATTATTGGATGTGACATGCTGGTGAAATTTTTTTAAAGATGATTTAATTATTATGTTTAAATACTCACTCACTGTTACCTATTTAGTAAACTGTATTTTGCTATTAACAGTGGGTTATGTAAAATATTCAAACCTTCATGGTAATTTACAAGTCAATAGTGTTTGTGATTAGTTGTGACTGCTTGTAACCTATTTATTTTAACATGAATAACGTCTATGTCTGAATGTAACTAGTTGTGACATATTTTTAATTGAAAGAACTTGTTAAAAATCGTATAATATATATTTTGTTACCTAAAAACGTACAATACTACGATGAATAAAACAAAAACAAATCAAATAATTCCTTCATAAACTCTATATACAAATATTCGTCCTTTATGCAATTGAGTTGAAAAAATTCTACTAACAATTCATACCAAATTCAATACTAAAGACATCCATCAGAAAAACCATCATCAGTTAAATGTATTCTCCAACATACATCAACCTAATCTACCTCAACATCAATTCAATTGACAATTTGGTCATTCATCTGACGTTGTTTTGCCCTTCTACCCTGCCTTAGTTGTCCATTCTTGAAGAGTAAGGCTGCAAGTTTAATCCTAACTTTCCTAGCATCAAATAACATTGTCATCTTAGTGATATCATTGTGTAACAAAAATTGTGCATATTTGATCACAAAAACGCCACAATCATGCCTACAATATTTATAGAAGACAACCATAAGTAACTACAAAATAAGGATGAAAATTGTTATTTTTGTAAAATGAAGACAGGCAATCCTACCCATTTTGTTGTTGAGGTAAACCAAGCATAATGTTAACATTTAGCTCCCTGGAATGTTCATCTCTACCATAACTGGATTCCATCCACAAACCAACCACTTTCAGCAATTATATAAGTATTTTCACAATAGATACTACACCTTTATGAACCATGTTGTCTCTATATGCTTTGTTACTAGAATTGAAAATGTACATGACACGTTTATTAATGTCCAACTACCTAATATCCAATGAGCCCGACTCATAGGCATGATGGGCAGAAACACGTATTCAACCTCTCTCCAAGATGTATTAAATTTTAACCTTTTACCATTGATGGTTTTAAGAAGTTTGTGCTTCTCATTTACGATGTTTGGGTCTTCACTAAAATTGGGGTATAATCTATGGATTAACATGTCAAAGATGCAGCCTTCATCTTCACACTATCCCCCAACTTCTCAAATAGTCTAATGTAATAGAAGCATGCATCAAAGTGCTATCATGAATAAAAAAATAACATACATAAGTTATGTGAATTATTTTTATATGTGAAAAATGTTTGCAATATTGTACCGTGCTATTCAATGAGAAATTTGAATCAATCAACGAATACTACCAGGTTTATTGATGGACAAGGACTGTCCCACATACAAATGACGGACTTATCACATCGTCAATCTCATTGAATTTAGCCCCGTATACACATAAATGCACTCATAATTGAAATTAACAATAATGTGACTCGAGTTATATTATTTTGTGACCAAAGCTGTAAAGCCCCGAAATTTTTCATAAAATAGAATTAATTGTTTTCAATACTATATTTTATATACATTTTTTAAGTTGAAGGATGATAGAGAAATAAGTTTTACACTTTCATTTTTTGGGTCAAATAATTAAATTTTAATAGAGATAGAATTAGTATATTAATATTGGGCTCGTTGGATAGCTCGTAATTAATCATCTATTTTAAGCTCGAGAAAAAGTTGATTCGAATAAGCGAGGCCCAAGTTATTAAGGTCGAAAGACATTGTCTTAAATTGTAATTTATTCAAGTTAATTAATGAATTTAGAATTTCAGAGTTATACGTGTATAGAGCAAGTCTAGTGGTAAGTTGTTCATTTTGTATAAAAAAAAGTTATATGGTAGCCACGTGTGTAGAGTTGTTGAAAGGTCATCAATTAATTTTATTTTATTATTATTGATTTGCGTTGATTTTGGAGAATTGATAGGGATTGGTTGCCATGTGTACATTGTATGGAAAATGAAGTAACTTTTGATTATATGGATTACCGGGAGTGGGAATTCTTTTGGGGGGTAAAACATGAAATCTTACATATTTTTAGGCCTATCAAAAATTCAATTTCCTCTTTCAATCTTAAATACCATGTAAAAGAAATTAAAGTTTTGGAACGTGATTGTGGTTTTACTTTTCAAATTTATCTGATCTAACGAGGTAGGGTAATGAAGTGCAGTTTATGTTATCCCGTTTAATTTTTTTTTCATGTTGATGAATAATTATATTTATGAAAGTTAAAGATATGATATGATATGTATGATATGACCATCCAATATCAAATATATGATATGTATTGATCTCTTATCGGTTTTTAAAGATATGATGACGGTATATTTTTTTTTACGCGTGATCTAAATATTTTATTCGCGATTGCACCATGATTTTCGTGTCCTACTGAGTATTCTCATGTACTCATCTTTGTTTTTCTACTCCTCACATGTTAGAGCGAGTTGTTGGTTGGCGGGCGATGATGTGTTATCGTGGTGTAAGGATTTATGGAACTAAATAAATAATCTAGTGTAACGTGACTATGGATTTATTTATTTTTAGCATTTTTTTGGTTTATTTATCACGTAAATCTTGTTATTTGGAACATATTTTATTTGGATATGTTTCAAACATTTTTTTATTTATTATTGGTAGAACCAAAATTTTCACGTTGGGTTGTTTGACATGTTTATTTAATTATTGAATGAAATGTTTAGTAACAATTTAAATTTTTTAAAATTTGGATCGTTACAGTTTGATATCGGAGCCCAGAGTTATCGATCATGTAGACTTTAAAAATACAATTAAAAAAAAGGTAATCCATAAATGTGATATGTGGCATATATTGATTTATATATGTTAGTTACATTTTCATATTGATTATTGACTATAACCAAAAATGAAATTGTCTTTGAAAATTCATATTTTCTCGTAAAATAAGATAATGTGCTTTTATTTAAAATAATTTTTATATTTATTTAAAATATAAATTAGGCATGCGTGTATTTTTTTTTTAGTAACTGGTATTTTATTTTCAATAATTAAAAAAAAAACTTTGCCTTAATTGAAATTTTGAGCAATGTTTGTTTTAAAAAAAATAGTAATAATAATAATTTTTTTTAAAGATATATGAATTTAAGCATGACGTCAATTTAAAGTTCTTAAAAGTGTGAAAGGTTTTTGGCACTCAACGACCACCAATTGACCACCCTCCGATGACTCTAAGGTATGTAAAAGGGTAAGAAGATGAATTTATTCAAATATTTTATATAATTTACAATTTTTTTAAAATTACATACTTTTAAATTTTAAGACATGCATGTTTTTCCTCGCTAAATTCATAATGTGTATTAAAATAGTATAGATATAATATGTTAGACTTAGAACTGGTATGTGACGGGTGAATTAATACTAATTTTAGGATATGGCACCACCTACCCACACGAATTTGATGCGTGATTTGTTGCGAGTGGTACAAGAGTTGAGCAGACAGAATCAAGCGCCTCCACCACAAAATGTGCCACCACCGCAAGATGCATCTCCGTTTGTACCTGGAGCCGTTTCAGTGGTTGAGCAGTTTCGCAGGTACAAGTCTCCTACTTTCGACGGTGGTTCCGACCCACTGGCTGTTGAGGAATGTATTAGAGGTTTGGAGTGCATCTTTTGACACATTGATTGTACGTATGCACAGAAGGTACTATGCGCAGAGTGTATGTTTGTTGAAGCAACCAGTCACTAGTGGGAATTTGTCTCGCGCACTGAGACTGAAGATCAGCAACATAATATGACTTGGGAGCAGTTTAGGATGAAGTAATGTCGAAATACTTTCCACAGGCTTTGAGAGACTTCAAGGAATTAGAATTTCTATAGCTTAAACAAGGCAACTTATCGCTTACTGATTACAAGAGGCAGTTTGAGCAGCTCTCAAGGTATGCTTCACACTTGGTAGATACAGAAGTTAAGAAGATCAAGAGATTTGAAAATGGACTACGCCCGAAAATCGGCATGATTATTATGTCTCATCGTTTCACTTCATATCATGAAATGTTGGATAGGGCTCATTCCATTTCATATCAGAGGACTAAATTTGAGCAGTATGCCCAGCAGGGCAAGGTGTCATTGCGAAAGATGTAACTGGCAGAATAAAAGATCAAGCATAGGAGTTAGTATCGGTGGGACGAGATGAAGTATTACACCGTGTCCTAAAGTGTAATAAACATCACAGGGGTGAATGCTTATTTGGAAAGAACATGTGTTTTTGGTATGGTAAGCCAGGACACGTTGATTTAAACTGTACAGAGCCTCTAAAGAAGAAGGATGATGATTAGGACAATAACAAGAAAGGGAAGACCCGAATTTTTGCACTGAATCGACATGAGGTGGAGTAGGATCCGAATGTGATANTTATTTGGAAAGAACATGTGTTTTTGGTGTTGTAAGCCAGGACACATTGATTTAAACTGTACAGAGCCTCTACAGAAGAAGGATGATGATTAGGACAATAACAAGAAAGGGAAGACCCGAATTTTTGCACTGAATTGACATGAGGTGGAGTAGGATCCGAATGTGATAGCATATAATTTATTCTTATTCGAAGTACCTATTTATGTTCTTGATTTTACACCCTCTGTCGTTAAGTCTTAACACTATTATTATGAAAACAGGTATTCTATTATTATCTAATGTACCTGGTTACACACTTTTTGACTCTGGGGCTACAAATTCTTTTATCTCTCCATCCTTTTGTCGCTAGATCTAACTTTGAATATGTGAAAACGAATAATGAATTAGAGGGTAGCATCCCTTCAGGAAGAACTTTTTGCACAAATCAGATGGCTAAGGCAATGAAGTTAGAGATTGACGAAAAGGTACTGCTAGCAGAC
>CAIGRN010053311.1:0-13169 GCA_903798345.1 Fraxinus anomala
ACATTCTTGTTGGACCGGATCATGTTGTGTAATGTGTTATCATTGCAGCTATACTTGTGTGGCCACCTATGTAGTATGACCCGGAGGTTAAAAGTTCTGTTCTATAGCAATCAAATGTTTACCCAAGTAGGAGAATGCTAGAATAATTTTATTATGTGGGCTTCTATTTTATTGCGAATTTTACGAGTTAGATGTAAGATTTGCAATGATACTATGATTAGGTCCAATATGTTAGTGATCATTTGGGTCGTTGTATACCTTACGGTCTATATTATTATAATGTGGTAATTTTAAGTATGTGGGCCGTAATTATGTAAACTCTAATTAGAGTTAGAGTCGGTAATGGGCAAGCTTTATAATTTCCTATTTAATGACTAGGTCCCCTCTCCTCTCTATATGGTTTTGGCTTGCTCCATTGACGACTGATTATTTTGAGGAGCAAGGAGAGGGAGATCTAGCTAATAATAATCATAAACAAAATGTCTTCCACATGTATGAATTATAAATTATCAATTAGAAGATGTGATTTTTGTTCTTAGCATGATTATTGTCAAATTACAACATAACGATCACGTGTTGAAGCCTATTGTTCTTGCAATTATGTGTGTCTCTCCTTCTCCTATTTCTCATGTTTTCCAACAACAAATCCCCCCGATTTTAAGGTAACAGTGGAAGAGAAATCACCCATAGTTCGCGTATTCACTGAGAAAGAAATCTTTCCTAAATTTGTAGATTCGCAGGGGGTGATTTCTCTCTTCTATTACTGCAAAATCAGGCATAGGGAACCAGGGAGCTCCCTATTCATCTTCGCAATCGCCCCATACCACCTCGCACCACCTAATCTCATCTCTTTATTATCATTTTTGGTGGTTGCAAAATGCCCCAACTCATTTATATCATGCTGTACCCGATTGTGATGGTAGCGGTGATAGCAAAAGGATAGGGCGACGTCACGAAGAGATGGTTTTGTATTAGTTGGTGTTGGAAGCTGAAATAAGAATTAGATTGAAAATAAAAGTTTTATTTAGCCCCTGTTCGGTAGATCTCAGTCAAAGTATGTGAGCTCCTTTTCAATTGCATCAAAAACTTAATTTCAGACTTGACACACAAAAAATATCAAGAAAACAAATTTGTTTTCCTAATTTCTTAAAAGCAGAAAAACATCATTAGCATTTTTTGTGTAAAATTCTGACCCCCCTAAGTCTTTATATAATCCGGTCCAAGTCCAACTAGGCCAAAATTAGTTTAATTGCACATGTAATTTTTAGATTTTAATTCCAATTATAATTAAGTCTAAAATTTTAAAAATAATTACAAGTGAGTCCAAAGTTTTCTCTTTGGACACATATTTCAAAACTTCAATAATTACATCTTTTATGATCTATCATAGACTATCCAATCTAATTGTTAGTCTTTATAATTAGTTATAGTTGCCCCTCTAATTATTCTTACAAACTTAAGTTACATTTTATTCAACGATCCTATGAATCAATCACATATGTCAAATTTAGTCGTCGCTTAACAATGAGCTCAAATTTATAATCATTCAACCAAAAATACTTAAATAGTCATTCACCTATTTTTTAGGACAACAGTTCCCATTATGAATTCGTATTCTCTATTCTGCTCCTTTTTAAACTCCCAATTCACCCAAATATTTGAATAATCAAATTAATCACAATCTTTGGTAAATCAAAGAACCATTAAACTCGCTTAAAATATATGTAATCCTGTTAACGGATATAAATGAAATATCAGGTGATCAAGTGAAATTAAATTCTATGCACAATTATGCTATAGTATTAAATTTAACACGAGGTTTGTTCAATAATTCCAAGCATACTAGTTCTCCATAAAACTATTTTTACGATAAGGACAAATACACACCCGAATGGTAAAATATTGAACATTGCAACCTTCCAATACACGGTACAAGCCCTCGTACATTGATTGTGAACCATTTTATTCATGATCAAATTATAAGTTATATCACATTGTACTTCTCTATGCAAGCATTCAAACTTATATTATCACAAGTGACCATTGGTATTTTTATTCACATGCTCAATATGAAATTAATGCAATAACGGTAAATAAATAAAAATGGAAAATATTTATTATAAAATTATCATCTTATTACAACAAAATATTTCATATGGGCTCACAATCATGAATGGTGTGACTTGGGTTTGGTAAGGGTGGTTTTTGAGGTGGTGGTGATGTAAAGGGGAATGATATTATTTGTCATGGGAAGTGACAATTGTGGCGATGGTGGCAACGAGGATTGGGGATGATCAGAGATGGCTGAAGTCAGGTCCACATCTAGTCTAAATCCAAATTATTAGTCATCGTCGTCATCATCATTTGTACAAGCTTATTTAGAAAATTCAACACATTCCAGCTAAGCCCATCATTTATTTTTTTTTTAAACGCAATTGCTAAACATTGAATTGAAAGTCCAATCCAATTTTTTTTTTTTTTAATAACCCAACCAAAATCTCATTATCTCAAATTCTCAACCATCATTTCTTCAAAGATTAGCCCTAAAAATTGAATTGAAATTACAATTCGAACATACCTCAAATCTTCTCTCGTTGACTCCCTACAAAGGTTTGCCTATAGGCTGGCATTTTTTCTTGCTGATTTAGTAATTTATATTTGGTATTTTCTCTCGTCGACTCCATTCAAAATTTATTTTTTATTGTAGGTTTTGTTCGTTGGGTGGAACCTAGAGGGTTTTGTGCCTGGAATGATTAAGATTTAATAATCTGATTATTTTAGTTCTTTAAAGTAGAAATCTAAATTAGTCAGTCAATTATGATGTTTTTTTCTCAATTTCTGATTTTTCAAATAGCTAGCATTCTAGTTTCCACCTTGAAAGGGCTGAATTTTGTTTAAATGGTGAGTTGTGACACTTTAAGTATTATTATTTGTTGTAGGACTGAATTTTCTTTTCATTTTGATAATATAAATGTTATTTTATGGGTATATAAATATTCTGTTTTGTGTTATTGATTTGAAACAATGGAAATGAATTTTTTTTTTTTTGCATGGTTTTTACTAATGTAGGTGGATTTTTGGCTTGGTAATTCTACTCCATTTGAGTTACTTTCTTGATTTGCCCTTTTTTGCAGTAATATTCCAGTTTCCAAATGACTAGTCTCAATTTTAAAATTCTTTCTACAATTTTCAGAATTTACAAATGGAAGCTCAACCTTCATCAAAGAAAGTAAAGATGGCATTTTCATTCTTTAAAAAGACTGAGAAATCTAGTAATAGTACATTTCCAGAAATTGAACATCCCTTATGCAACATCCTCCAATTTCATCTCCAGAAATTGAACATTCGTGAGCCTCAATTCCTGAATTGCAATCATGTACCAGTATTGAATAGGATCCAGGAAAACGAAAGCAAATGTTTGAACATCTCGTCAATCTAAGATATGATATTAGAATTTCATATATAAAAATTGGACCTTTATCAGATGAAGCTTAATGAGTATCCAAGAATATAAGGAAAAAACAAATTCAACGCTTTCAGAAAAAAGATGGTTCATTGAATTTCCCTGGTTGGAGATTTCTCTTTCAACTGAAAGGGCATATTGTTTTTACTGTTTTATTTTTCAAAAAGATGGCAATTTGTTTAGATGTTTGGGATTGGTTACCGAATGATAGAATAATTAAAAGAGGTTAAAGATGGAAGTAAGTGTGAATTTCTTGTTCATGCTCGTTCAACATATCATAAATTGTGTAAGACTAGAGTTAAAGATTAATCAGACAGTCTCAGCATATTGACAAAGTGATGCATACTGTATTGGAAGAGAAACTTCAAAAACGTCGTTTGCGCATAATGACTTTAATTAAAAGTGTTCAATGGCTAGCATTTCAAAGTTTAGGGTTCAAAGTTAACGATGAATCTCCACCTTCACTTAATCATGGAAATTTATACAACTAAAAATATACATGACATACTTGAATCTAGAAATTTGTAAAGTTGTATTGAAAAATGTACCAAAAAATGCCCAATACTTTGCTCCAACTTTTCAAAAAGAAAATTTGCATATTATGGCCAATAGAGCATGACAGATGATTCGAGAGGAAGTTGGGGATGAATGATTTTGCAATCTTGTTGATGAAGCACGAGATGCATCTAATCGAAAGTAGATGTCCATTATCTTGAGGTTTGTGAATAGTCATGACAGTTTGATAGAATTTTCTTTTGCAATAAAAAAAGTCAGTGATACCACGCCATTGAATCTCAAAAATGAAACTTTTGATGTTCTTGTTCAATATGAACTTCAGGTGAACAAAATGTGAGGACAAAGGTATGACGGTGCTAGTAATATGCGCGGTGCTTGGAATGATCTTCAAGCATTATTTCTTAGAGATTGTCAATGTGCATACTATGTCCATTGTTTTGCCCATCAATTACAGTTGACATTGATTGCAACAACTAAAGATGTACATGCCATTCGGAATTTCTTTTCTCATTTAGACAAGATTGTCAATATCATTACTTCTTCTCCTAAATGAGTTGTTGAGTTGCAAACTTCTCATAGAGAGGAAATTCAGTGTGTTGATTGCTGGGGAGCGTTAATCTAGAAGCGAGGCCAATCGAATGGTTAATTTGTAGCGGCTAGAGCTATTTGTTGGAGTTCACATTATGACTCTGTAAAGAGCTTGATAGATATGTATGGTGTAACCCGCAAATTGCTTGAATATATTTGTAACCATTGTTCAAACGACAGATCTCTGACTGAAGCTCGTGGTGCTTATAAAAAGTTGGTGAGTTTTAAGTTCATATTTATCTTGCATGTGATGCATAGAATTATAAGAATCATTGATATTCTTTGTCAAATTCTTTAAAAAAATCTCAAGACATCTTGGTTGATTTAAGATTTTTGTCTATTACAAAAAAAAAAAAAAAATGCTTTGGAAATTGAGAGATGATGATTGGGAAGAATTTCTTCAAGAAGTAAAAAATTTTTGCTCAAGAAATTATATTATAATGCCTAATCTAGAAGGTTTATATAACACTGGTCGTTCTAGTGATGAAACTACAGTTGAACATTATTATCACTATGATGTTTTCAATGAAGCAATAGATTTTGTGACGATGGAGTTAAGTACAAGATTTTATGACATATCAGTAGAACTTCGTTCTCTCTGTGTAGTTTTGGATCCTAAAGATTCATTTAGATAATTTGATAGTCGTAAAATTTGCACACTTGTAGAGAAATTCTATCCTAAAGATTTTCAAAGCAAGATATTATTATATTAGAATTTGAGTTACTACATTATGAGTTAGATATGAAAGGGGAGTCTTGATTTCAAATATCTACACTTGATGAGTTATATAGACAGTTAATTGAGAGTGAAAGGTCGGGGAGTTTCATTATGGTGACTAGATTGATTCGTCTTGTATTGACATTACATGTTTCTACCGTAAGTATTGAGTGAGCATTTTCAGCAATGAAACATGTAAAGACGACATTTCGTAACAAAATGAAGGATGTTTTTCTTGCTGATTGTATGATACTTTTTATAAAAAAGAAATTGCTAAGAAAATTAATCTAGATTCTATTATAGATAAATATTATATTTCAAATCCTTGTCGGGAACGTCTTAAATAAATAATCTCCTTTAAGATTTTTTAGTCATGTAAATTTTATTACATTGACTGTATTAAATACTTTCGGACCCCCTACAAAAAATTTGGACCCGTCCCTAGGAATGATGGTAATTTTGGTAGATGAGTGAGTGGATAGGTTGATTGGTTGGAAAAGGAGATAAAATTTTGTTTTCTTATAATTTTTGTAAGTTATTTATTAAATGACAAGGACAAATTTTTCTTTTTCAGAATATAATACTATTAGGGTAGTTTTATTGACACCATATTATTTTATAAATGAATAATATTATTTAGGACAATTCATGTTTAAAGATCATTCTAGGAGCATCTTTAAAAGACTCTTTAAACGTGAGATACTTTCTATTTTAAAAAGTTAATCCCTAAAATTATGTTATAAGAAACTCTCTATTTTAACTTTTTAAAATAGAGTGTGTGTTTGACTCTCCAAATTTAGAAAGCCACACTCATTCTCTATTCTTAATTACAATGATTGTATTTAATAAATCACATATTTCAATACTTTATTTCTTAAATTATTCAAACTACATTTAAATTGATTGGTCAATTGACATATAAAAATTATTTTAAATAAAATATAAAGAGAAATTAATAAATGTTTTTTAAGAAAAATAAAATGAGCCAAAATAGAGACTTCGTTGGAGTGTATAAAATTTTTTGTCTCTTTATATTTAAAGATGTTCTCTATAATATCTAAGATACTCTTTATAAATAAAACGTCTCTTGAAAATGTTTTAGGTAGCATTAATGTGATATTAAATGATGGGTATAATTGAATGAATTAGTTAATTCCACCTTTTGTTAAACCCACCATTTAGCGTCACCTAAATTGGTGTTGTTGCACTTGTTAAAATATTATTATTCTTTATAAATGCATCACATTTTAATTTCATTAAAAATATTTAATCTTTATTTATTATTACATTTATTTTCCTAACTTTTTTTATAACATTCTTATATTCAATGTTACATTAAATAACATATCTTGTCCCGAATGATGATTTTCATCCAACAATCATTTTAACGTTTAAAACAAGAGACAAATATTTAGTCACAATTTTATATTTATTACTTTTTTCTTATTTAAAACTAATTCTTTTAACTCTTTCTTAACGAAATTTTCGGACAAAAATCGTGATCAGGAACAAGATATATTAGTTAATACAATATTATTAATAAATATAAGATGAAAAAAGTCGAGAACATAAATATGATACTCTTTAAACGTTAAAGTTATTAACTATTCATGCAATTAAAATGTGTTCCAAAAAAAAAAAATGTTATCAATATATTTAGCCATAATAATTAAGTAAATGAATTGATTTTTTTGCCCTTTATTAAAAGAGCATGCCTAAGATTAAGATCACTTACTTTAGAGGTTTGAGGACCAAGTGTGCAATTGTTAGTACTTATGCCGGAAAATGTAGAATCCCTAGACTGCAGCAATTCAGCAACTGCTCCCGCACCAAGATCCATACTTCTATCGAAGCAAAGCTTTAAAATCTCGATTTCGCATAATGCGCACATTAGCAGCACGCATCAGCACCGTAAGTCCCAGCAGTTCATCCCTACTTAAACCCTAGCTACCTTTCTCACTTCTTTCCACAATAAACAGTCAAATATCGGCTATTCAATTTGCCTTTTCCCACTCTCTTCTAATTTTTCTCTATTCTTTGATGTAAGTATTTATACAGGATAAACCCAGTGAAAGTGCAATCTCGAAATTTTTCTTCATCATTCCGTACCAGAGGTGATTTTTATACTAGTTCTTTTTCAGAATTTAAATTGAAGTTTAGCGTCTTTGAAATAAGTTATATCAAATAAAAAACGCATTTGAATTTTTGTTTTTATGTATTGTATTTGACTACATTGTTTTTTTTTTTTAAATGGATTAATTAAAGAATAGGAACATTGTGCTCATTCCCATTTTGCCTATATGGAATTGGTGCTACTAATTTATCGTGATGGTTTGACGGATTGTATGAAATGGATTTGAAATTGAAATGCTAGCTTAGGAATGACTGGATTTTGTTATAAGACCTTATTGAGTGTCCTATGATTTGGCTTTTTATTAGGAGTGTTGGGTTTCATAAAAATGCTTACAAAGTAGGAGTAGTAACCATGTAATTCTCAATTTTCATCAAGAAAACATATGGACTTTCGAGTTGATACTTTAAAGTGGCTGGAGTTTGGATTTAATGTTCGCAAAAAGAATTTATAAATATTAAAGAAGATTATATTGGACAGCACAAGGGAACCATGGTGAGAATATGTCCACTTGTTGCTTCCGGCACATTCATTCCTACACACATATTTTGGTTAAGTATAGGCACTGGGCCAATGCTAAAATTTTTGTCCCAGCAGAACAAGCCATTCTCATATCGACTTGAATTCTCCACGTGTTACCCTTTTTTCATTGGACGACCTATCTTTATTTTTTTTCGTTTTGATTTATTATGAATACCTTTACTGGCTTTAGATCAGAGATCATTAGAAGAGGAGGCAGAAAGAAAAATTGGATGGATGCTGAAACTAATTTTTGCTGGAACTGCAACAATAGTGGCTTACCAGTTCTTTCCATACTTGGGTATGTATGTTGAGTTAAGGATAGTGTCCTATTGTATAATCTGTGCTTCCTTTTTCTTCTAACAGATTTCTGATGCTTTAGTATCTGACCTTTTGTAGGAGATAATTTAATGCAGCAATCTGTATCACTTCTACATGTGAAGGATCCCTTGTTTAAAAGAATGGGAGCATCCAGATTAGCTCGTTTTGCTATAGATGGTAATGTTTAGTAACAATTTGATGTTTCCCGTTGTAGTATATTCACAATTAAATATTTTCTGTCCCTTTAACTCTTCAAAACTTCCCACATTGAAAAATGCTTATTGCTTTGAGTGGTGGTTAGCTTCAAGGAACTTATACTTTTTATTTATGAACAGGATCATACTCTTTACCAATCAAATACGAGGACTAGCCTGTTTATAATATATTATTTGCTTCCCATATATAGTGCACAGAGAATAAAACCTGCCGTCTTCACTGATATGAAGAGAGAATCTGTATGCAAAGCACCATTTCGTTTTCAAAAAATGAAGGTGACGTGCTGAAAATAACATGTAGTGAAGGAATATTCATTGCATAATTAATTATCTTAGCATCTTTCTCCCCTCTACCTTAACCCCCTTCCTACTATGCACAAAACAAGAAAAGGTTAGATGAGAGAAGGAAGAAAAGGAAGCCTAATCTTCAGTCTGATAGCCCTAACTCTGCCCAAGTCCATCCGATCACAAATATGCACTTGTAGTTCGAGATATACTCTCATTAGAGAGGATTAGCATGTGCCTGGATTGAGGGGACTGGTGAAAGGAACTTTTTGTCCTTGATCTTTGCACGGTGATTGAGATATGGAAATGGTACTAGAATAACTCAGGTGCTTTCTGCCTTTTTAACTTTTGATCTCAGATGAAAGGAGGATGAAAATAGTTGAGATGGGTGGTGGTCAAGAGTTACTAAACATGCTGGGGGCTGCTAAAGATGATCGTACTCGTAAGGAAGCTTTGAAGGCTCTTGTTGCCATTTCACAGTCAGGTCAGTGTTTCAATGTTTTCAGTCATTTTCTTTTTGCCTTTACAAATAAATAAAAACATAGATACATGATAAATGATAAAACTTCCTGTTGGGGAAATCTGCTTATTTTTAATGAGCACTTGCAGTAGCATGTTTGTCGGGGGCTTAAAAAAGGACCTATCTCATAAGTAAAAAAATGTGAATCAGAAAAAAAAAAAAGCACATATGTTCGGATGTCACTTATTTACAAGTACAATAAACACACATGTTTGGATGGCGTATTTATTTATAAGCTTTTGGCAAGTGTGAAAATATCGAAACGCCTTTAAGGTCTTCAATTGAAGGGGACCGTTCATTCTACTAAGATTTTTGACATTTATATTTGACAAAGAATCTCAACCCTTAATTTAAACTAATCTAACGAACTAGATTTATATCATTAAAGCACTTTAAAATCCTAAAATGGGTCCCACCCAATAACCAAAATCCTTCCCCTCTTTCTCACTGTCTATATATCCCGCACCACCCACGCCCTCTCTCTCTCTCTCTCTCTATCTCTCTCTCTATATATCCCCCCCCCCCCACGCCCTCTCTCTCTCTCTCTCTCTCTCTATATATATATATATATATATATATATATATAGAATTCCAAATCTTTAAAATTTTATTTTCCACCCTACCCTATGCCACCTCACCCCACCCCACTTCATCTTCTTTCCAAAAATAAACAAAGTTTCTCTCCGCCTCTAACCTGTCAAGAATCGCCACTGAATATCTCAAAAGAGGGACTTGCCAAAATTTTACTCCAGCTCCCGGCCTATTTCTTCGAAGCCTTCGTCTTCTTTAGTTTTGGTTGCTAATATGGGGCATAGTACTAATACTTCGACTCTCTTCGGTGGCGGCAACAGTAGTGGTGTGTTGTATGGACAGCAGCACCAACTAGTGTTGTCTGGTGGAAATGAAGATTTGGGACCTCTAGCAATGTTAAGGATAGTTTAAAGAGATTGAAAAGTTGATGCCACACTAGATTTTCTTGCTGATTGGTTTCATAAGTATTGTAGGTCAGTCTCAATTTCAAGTCTTCAGCACCCTAAATTCAAGGCATTTCTCAACCATACTTTAGTGCCCTGCAATTTCGCGAAGAGAATTCTCCGAGTCGAGATTAGATGCTAAGTATGAGTCCAAGGCCAAAATTCGAGATGCAATGTTCTTTCAGATAGCATCTGATGGTTGGAAGTAAAAGATTGATGGCCTTTTCGGGGATGACAATTTTGTGAATCTTCCCCATAGTACAAGTGTGTTTAGGCTGAAAGTAAAAGATCGGTGTTCTAAATTTCACACCGTGGGACCTATGGAGAAAGTGATAGACATGAGGTTAGAAAAAAATTATCATCCAATTTGGGCTTGATCCATTTTATTTGATTCGGATAGTAGTGGAAAATAGGGAAAGTGCAGTTAGGCTAATTTTTGAGGAAGAAGGTGAAATGGGGTGGGGTGGGGTGGCACCGGGGTGAAAAATAAAATTTTAAAGATTGAGATTGTAGGTGGCACATATAAAAAATTTGGATTTAATTTGTCAAAAAACAAAAAGTTTGGGTACTGAAATTTTAATTATTTCTTTTTCATTTTTGCAATTTTTACTGTTTTAACGGTTAAACTAATGGAATTGGACGGTAGGAGGGGGTTTTCGCGCAAAATGTTTCAAACATGGAGGTTTTCTACGATTTCTTATAGGTAGGGGGTATATCTCAATTGAAAACGTTTTTAGGGGTTTTTTTTGCTATTAATCTTTTAAGTGAAGAAAGCATGACCATCTTAGCAATAATTGAAACTCAATTTTATAATTTAAAAGAAAAGAAAAAAGAAGATTAGAGTGATGAAGAAAGAAAAGGAAAAAATTTCTTAAGAATGACTTACATTCTTTTATAATTTTGGTTACGTGATGAGATTCATTTTGGGATTTTAAAGTAGTTAAATGAAATAAATCTAGTTCATTTGATTCGTTTAAATTAAGGGTGTAGATTCTTTGTCAAAAGTTTTGGGGAGAGGAACGGTCTCCTAAGAAGCATTGATATGAATTCGGATATGGATGCCTAATTCTAATACGATATGATACCGGTACGTCGATACGACTTTTTGAAAAAAATTAGGATATGCTGATAAGTGTTATGAAATTCAATATAATTTCATTAATATAAGCATAAATAAAATACTAAAGTATTTTATCTTAATCCCTAATTATCCTAATTTCATTTTCTTCAACACTAGCTTCTTCATTATCATTAAAAATAATAATGTTCAACTCCAACTCATCAAATAATAAATTAGCAACTTCAATCAGTTCACGAAGAGTATCAAATGAGTCTCTGGCAATGTCTCACATTTTGGATTCTTCATTTGACTAAAGAACTAATTTTCTTATTACAAGATGCAGATTACTATGAATGAAAACTAATTCTTCAGCTCATTGTAGAGTTATTTTATTCCTTTCTCATAATGTTTAGAAGAGTGCGTACTCCAATTTTTTTCAGCACAAGATGAAGAAGGTTGTACAAGTTTCAATGCAATTCTTTGAAACAAAGATGCATGTGAACCATGAAGTAACCACCATGTCTTTGAATCCTTATCATACTGATTAGTGATAGAATCAAACTTACCAATAATACTCTTTTTCACGTGTCCGTATTGAAAATAATTATGAAATATAAAATAATTAAAAAATATGTATCTATTATGTATTGGAATATTGAAAAATATAAAATAATTAAAAAATGTATATCTGATAGACTGATACATATCAGAGGGTATCCGAGAGTATCCAAATTTGAATACGTATCGGATACGGGTACGCAATGAGTTTACAAGTATCCTTGCTCCTTAGACGGTCCCTTAATTGAATATTTAGCCCCTGTTTGAACCATATTAAAATTCACATTCTCATTCTTCTACTCATTTCAACCACACATTATTCTATAAAATAATATTGTCTATCACATCAATAACTTTTCCTTCCTTTTCAACCACACATTCTCTATCAATCTACTATTCCAAAATGCATTCTTCCAAAATAATGTAGTTCAAGTTAAAACAAATCCAACAATTTTTATATCAAATCTTCCATGAAAAATAGAACAAGGATGGGCTTTGGGCTTAAAAGATAGTTTGATCAGCCTATAAGCCCAGCCAAACATGTCTTCTATGTCTATATATGGATAAAAGGTCAAGCAGAACTGTTAGGAAAATCTGTTTCTCCTTAATTAACACTTATATATATGCCTTGTGTTTCTTTAACTTCTATGAATTGAAATTTTAAAGTTAAACATAAGAAGTCTAGTAATATATCTTATTCCAGTTAAATTACCACACAGGAAATGATATGTTCACACTCTATTTTGTACTGACAAAAGTAACCTCAAAGTTCATCTGCGACGGCCTTATACCTTCGTCTCACACTCTTATTTTGCCAGCAAAGAGAAGCCTGCATTTCTTTTTCTGATCTGGTCTATAAGTCTGAAGTAGCCACTCGACTTTATCAGCCCTACATGTTACATATTAAAAAATGAACAGATCTTACAAAATTAGTTTATGGTGTTTGTCTATGGATTTGTTTTTAAAAAAAATGAACAGATATTACAAAATGGGTAAATCATCCATATATTTCCTTTAACATATGGATTATTTATTTATTTTTTTATTTTTTAAATGTCCGTATTTTGCCTTGCTAATTATATATTGTCAATTTTATCATCGAACTGAGATTTCATGAAAATATATATGATTAGAGGTATTTTAATGGCTGAGACTAGAAATGCTTGTGGGTTATACATACCAGCTATGAAATAAAGTAGAGGATAGCTAATAATCCCTTTTCCTTTTCTTATCATACTTCTTTACGAATAAATCTGATTGGGGAGGTTTTTTGTCACCTGATACTGTAGATGAAGCTGTTG
>CAIGRN010053318.1:0-11690 GCA_903798345.1 Fraxinus anomala
AGAATGATATTGATAATGAAATTTAGATAGTAGAGTAGAGAATGAGAGATTGATAGTAAGTTTGGTGAAACAAAATTGATTGAATGGATGGGTATTTATAGGAGAAAATGAAATTAGGAAAAAAAAATATTTGAGGTTGGGTCACTGAAAAAATTCACGGACTGTTCTGGTCCCTTTATTTATTTATTTTTTTGCGAGTTGAGCTTAGCCAGTTCGTGGCTCGCAATTACACGAGCCCTGCTCCTGGGTTTGCTCAACGAGCAGGCTTGTCTTGTTTAGCTAGCCGGCTTGTCCGGCTCGGGACTGGGCTTGTCTTTTTTACTAGGCTCGAGCGGCTCGTTTTTACCCAGCCAACGAGCCTCTCGCCCAAATGGCTCAAGACAAAAAATAAGGCCCACGGATGGTCCACTAATAAATACGCCATCTTTGGCTCTCTTCTTTATGCCGATCGGTCGAAATGCACGGTCCAAACCCACGCGTCAATTCGAAACCTCTAATAATTTATCTTCAAAATAAATCACGCTATGATTTGACAGATTTAGTAGGGGTTATATGTAAACAGCTTAGGTTTCTCATTCGAATAGATCTTATCAGGTTCAGCTCCAACCAATTAGAAAATCTCGCAAAGTCCTCGTCAATCTTGTCCGTATGGTTATCCCACTACTATAAATTTTGTGGTCAGTCTTACGTTCGGGTAGAGAAAAAAAATTCTATTCTAAGTTACTTCTTCTTTCTTTTCGTCTAGCATTCTTATGATCCTTGACAAGCTTTACCGACTTGACTGTCAGATGATCTTCTATCTGCACCACACCGATGTCCTCTTAAAATCTTTTGCGTTCTTTCTTCCCGATTCTACTTTCCATAGGATTGCTGGTGGTCTGGCCGATTCGATTTTCTCAATTGTAGAATCTACCGTCTACAAGTTGCGGTATGATTGTCAACTAAGTAATTTTCATTAGTTTTGGGGTGGTAAGCGATAAAATGTAACACGCTATTGAAACTTTAATCTAAATTTAAGTTCAACATTGACATAATCTAAACCAATTAAAGTTTAGAAGTTCAGTTGAGATTTTATTGAAAGTTCAAGGACCGCTTATACAATTTACTCGAGAAAAAAATTTAAGATGCGAGTAAGTAAGCGAGAGTAGTTAAGCTAACATGTTTATACTTTACACTATTGGTTGAATTGGGAGAGTGGACACTGATTTATTGTTGTATTGATTTTCAATTTTTTAGGTTAAACTTGGTTCGGTTCTTATAACACTGGTATAAGCAAAAAATATGTGGGTATTGATTTTTATTTTTATTTTTCTTATATTATGGAAAAATAAAAAATTTGTTCTCATGAGTTGGTCTTAGACATGAGGTGGCCAAATGGGGTCTTGGCTTGACTAAGACGGGATTTTCGTGATTTGTGTGGCACTTGGTCGGCATAATAAAAGAACATAGCACCGTCATGAATTACGAATATTTACATGTAATATGACCAATGGCGTTGCACCCATCCCTTGCTCAGATGGACTAAATTGAAAAAATATCATTTGATCAAGAACCTCCGCTTCAGAGAATCAAGACAGCAAGTCAATAATTTAAATGAAATTACTACAATTATAAATTAGAACCATAAAATTTTATTATTTTTAAAAATAGATAAAAATGAAATTTATAATTAATTATTACTCCCGGGCCTAAGATAGGTAATGATGGGCCTTCTCTTAAGGCTTGACCATCGTTTCTATCCCACAGTTGGCCCATAATCGTGGGTCACTAGTTTTATTGGTATTCTTGGGCTCGGACTTCACTGCCCTTAGGCCTGTCCTTTACAGTTGTAAGAATTTCAAAAGAGTAATCACAAAAATACCCTTAAAATTATGAATATTTTGAAAAATCATATGAAAAGTTTTTAAAAAGTAAAAAATACTCTGTAAATAAAAAAGTGACACAATTTCACTTTTTTTTTTTAATAAAAATTGTCACTTTTTAAAAAAAGTGACACAAACTCAAAAAAAGTGACAAAACTAAAAAAAAAAAAAGGTGACACACATTCTCAAAGAAAAAAAAAAAAGTAAAAAACAAAAAAAAAAAAAATGACAAAATTCCAAAAAAAAAAAATGACACAGACTGAAAAAGTGATACAAACTCAAAAAAAGTGACAATACCAAAATAGTACCATCCAATTGTGCAGCACCAGTAATGATGGATTTTAATGTATACAACTTTGTTAAAATATGCTTTGTCAGGTGTATGTGACAATTGATATTATACTCTATTGACATTGGATCCATAATTACTTAATAAATCAACTAGGTTCCAGCATCATCTGCTGAGCCTTTCAGTATGAATACAAAATATCAAACGACTTGTCACGTCACGCAACGTCACTTTTTTGTTAAAAATGTGACATTATGTCACTTTTTTTGACATACAATAATCTAGCATGTTAAAACCTACAAATATGTTATAGTTAGGTAACATATTACAATTCTTGAACACCAGTACTAATATTGATCAATTACATCAATAATATCCCTGCTCCATTGATATTGTAAAGAAAATATGTTCATAACTTCACAAAAACACATCTTTAGAAAGTATACTTAATAACATAGTCACTTTTCTTAAAAAAGTGACATTATGTCACTTTTTGTTTTCAAGCTGCTAGCATGTAAAGTGACAATGTCATTTTTTGTTAAAAATATGACATACAAGTTGCTAGCATGTTAGAAGCTACAAACATGTTATACTTAGGTAATAGCACTAATATTGATTAGCCACATCACTGTTCTATTGATATTGTAAAGAAAAAATGTTCAAATTTAAAAAATTAACAATTGAAGCAGTGCTACCACTGTTAACATTGTCACTTTTTCTTAAATCGGTCATTACACACAAAACTAAAATTATCAACCAACTTATGTGCATCCAGAAAGTATTCTAACAACTAAATCGGTCATTACATAACAAGATATGTATTCACTTCTTCAAAATCATTTTCTTCTCTATCATATGAACATATCACTAATCAATCTCTTTTGACACCCGTTCATTATCTGTATCATATTTCCTTCAAATCAATGAAGACACCAAAGCATGTATTCTTAAATAAAGTTCCCTAATATGGACTAAATTTTCCATTTAAGTCTGTTATTACCCTTTGTTGAGATAATAATGTGATTTTTCCTTTGAACCAACATGCTTGAAGGATTGATAAATCTCGATCCTACAGAAAGAAAAAAATACAATTAAAGTGAAATTCAACAACAATAACATGCATTAGGAAAGTTTATAACATACACGTTTGTAATTTGTTATAATGACTGGAACATGTTTGTAATATACAACAATTAAATCCAGCAATTAAAAGTGTGCATACACCCAAAAAAGTGACAATAAATAAAAAAGAATGACAAAGTTAAACAAAGTGACATAAAGTTGAAAAATTGACAAGAACTAAAAAAAGTGACATAAAAAAAAAAAAAAGTGACACAAGTGGTTGTAGTACACGGATAAAAGAATTGAGACTTTTGCTTACATTTCACCCCGTCATCACCAAAAAATTAAAGAATTCAACAATCAAAAAGTAACACAAATTAAATTAACGAATAAATGCTTATGAAAAGTGACACAGAATGAAAAAAAGTGACAAACATTAGTGAAGACTCTCGAATACCTTCTACAGATGCTATTGCCAATTTAAAAAATGACAATGTTCAATGATTTGTCTCTTTTTATCAAACAAAATTTTAAATTTGCTTCTGCAGGAGCTATTACCAATTTAAAGGAAGCTATTACTATTTTAAAGGACAAAAATCAAGACAGTATAACTAATGTTCACAGCATAAGTACAGTATTAATGTTTCACATAACAATGGGGAAGAGTTTGAAATTATTACCATAGATGTTTTTCATTTTTCAAGCATAAGCATTTGAGGTTTTTTTTTGATAAACGATAACTTAGTTTTAAGTTCTACGTTAATGCAAAACTACTAAAGAAAGTCTAAATTATAACATTTGGAGGGAATCCATATATATGCATCCAGAACAAAACTAGCACCATTAAGCAATAACTAACTTAGAACTTGTAGATTCATCAAAAAACATAGATTCTAAAAACTAAACACCAAGAAAATTGTTCACGAAAATTTTGCTACCTTAGGTTTATAAGAGGATGAATAAATTTTATTCCTCTTCTTAGCCGATGGTTTTTCTTCGAGATTTCTTTGTTTCTTTGAGCCACTTTTTTCAACAATTGCAAAAATATGAGTCAATAATCGGAAACAAAATAGAATTTCGAATATAGGGTTTACGCTATTTGGGGTTTAGAGCTGAAACGAAAAATAGATAATGAAGTCCAACGGATACGAAGGGAAGATGAAGAAGGAATCGACGGAAAATGGGTCAAAATGGAGATTTAAAGTAGGATTTTGGTCAGAAAAGGAAGTGCGTCTGGTGGATTTCGCCTGAAGAAGCCGACACTACAAATGAGGAATATGGGGGTAGGTTTAGGCTTTGCTGTAAATAACTGGGTTGGGTTTTGATTAAAATTTAGGAGGCCGTATTTATTACTTACTTAAAATGTTTAATTAATTTAAGTGTATTAATCAAAACAATTAAAAAAATAGGGTACATAGCCTAATTTCCCCAATTCCAAATTGGTGACTGATGCTTGAAGCACATCTAATTGGGTCCTCGCTTCTTAAAAGTATGTATGGGAAAAGTACATAACTACTTAAAAAATGTCATTTCACAATTATCAAACTTGGAGAATAGTTTAAAAAATCAGGTTTTAAATCAATATAAATATAATTTTAATATATATTTCACAACTTAAATAAGGATTATTAACCATCATCATCATTATCCTAAAAATAAATTTTATTCCATTTTTATAGTAAACTCTCTCGCATCAATTATATCTTTTCTCTCCCCACATTTATCTCTACCTCTCACTTGCACGTTGGTTACAGAAAATAACAACGTCCTTTCATTGCAAAATCTCCAACAATTTAATACAAATTGGCCACAAGTTGAAGATTCTACTTCATCAACAACATGTTCCCTTTGATTGAGTCACAATGTCGTTCTCAAATATTTTAGCGCTTCCTTGGCCCTCACTGTCAATTCCAATCACGACGGCAGCGGAACTGAGAGAATGAGGAGAGCAGGCTATAGGTCCGGAGGAATGGACGACATTCCTCCATATTTGGAAGAGCAAGAGGCAGAAAGGAAAATGGAGTATCGTGCCGCAGAGTAGGGAGCAGCATTTGTAATTATGAAATTGGAAGACTTAACGGTGCTGCTTCAGAGAAGAATTCAAATTTAAGCTGGTGGAACAGAGGAAGGTTCGTGAGTGAAGGGCATGTTTCTTTTAGAATGGCGGGAGTGGTTTATAAATTAGAATAGATGTGGATTAGAATTAGACATGGACGACCACAGCTTCAATATGGGACCATCGTTTTTTTAAAAAAATTTAATATTAGATATCTAACATTCGTGATTGTGACAATTGTTGTGACTAGTACATCTTGTTTGTAAACTTCTACTGTGTAAACTGTATTAAATTAGTGACCATTTATATTATCTTTTAATTTCAGATTTTTAACTTCACGATCGTAACCATTGCTATTTTTTGTAACCAACGTGCAAGTGTTATGCCATATGTCCAATTGAATTAGGATATAAACACTTTCAATATATATAATTGATGTATTTTATTTATAGCAAGATCTATTATTTATTTGAATTACTATTCTAATAAATTAAGAACCTGTTTGGCACCCATTCTCACTCTCATTCTTTTTCTCTTTCTTCATTTCAACCACACATTCTCCCAATAAAATAATATTACACACAAATCTAAAACTTTTCATCACTTTTTCACCACACATTATCACATCAAACAAAAGAATGGGTGTCAAACACCCTATAAATAATAGAGTCCGTATATTCATGTTTTGGTAACTTGTTAATCATAAGGAGTTATGATTATGATATACAAATTACATATGATTGAATCTTAAACTATCTGTGGTAGTAAGTAAAAAGAGATGCAGATATCGTTATTACAGATAGATAATCACGTATGACATTTTTTACTTGTGAAGTAAGTAACTGATCTCACAAGTTAAAGTGTGATGATACTTAAATAAACATGTATAGAACAAAATTTAGGAAACCGCGTAAATAATTATCTGAGTGTCAGTGGTTAATCTATAACGTTCGATAGTGAATTTAGTCATTCGACTTGAAGTCATCGTAATGCCTTACTTTGGTGATATTGAATGTTATCGTGCCAATAGTTGCTAATACGACATCGTTCAAAAAAATATTTGAATGTTGTGAATGATCAATAAATGATTTACGCTTTTAGATAGTAGAAAATTATGATTTACATTTCATTCAGTTAAGTTAATGAAATTCTTGGCCAGGTGTGGCACATAAGTAGAGTTTTCAACTTATATTTGTCTTAGAAGTGGATTATGATCGATAATTGAGATTGTCACATATACGTATCTCGTAATTGATCGGATTATAGTTTCATGGTAAACAATCAAGTTCAATGTTGTCATATCACTTTACATTTTTCATCACATGTATTGTCTTAACACATTGTTAGATATCAATTCGGGACAATGAATGTGAATTGATGATAAATTAAAAATGAATATTTTAATTTATCGATTTTGATCAGATCAAAATAATAATTCACATAATCAAATATCGTGATTGGAAACATAATATGTCACATACAAAAGGAAAACTAAAATAATGAGATTTACTAATTAATTAATTAACAAGTCTTGGACAAATAATTAATCGGATTACTTATTAATTGGGCTAATTAATTAATTAGATTAATTAATTGATGGCCCAAGTTTAATTAATTGAATTATTTAAATATTAGATCGGATTAAGTTTAAGAGACGACCCACGCCCACTTGAACTACTATTAATCGGTTGTTAGGGTTTGAGAAATCATAACAGATAATTCATAATATTGCCAATACAAAAAAGAGAGAGAGAACCCAAAATTTCTCATTCTTCTTCCCTGTGTGAATTTCCAATGGAGGTTAGACAATTGGAAAGTTGTGGATTACAGATCATGATTGTTCGTGTTTAAGATAAGCAAATGGGGTTTGCAGAATTCAACAAATGTATAATTCATGTTACAATTTCTTTCTAAACACAGAGCAAATCATTGGTGGAAATTTAAATTAATTTTATCTTCCGCTGTACATAATTAAGTAAATTTGGTGCCATTTAACTAGAAATAGGGAAAATTGAAGGCAAAGAGAGAGCGAAATCAATTTACATATTTTCAGCATTTTTTTGTAATAACCCCAGGATATTCTTTATGCTTATAAGTTCTTTTGTTCTATTCAAATACTATTCGAATAAGATTTACTGTTGATCGTGCATTGTGATATAAAAAGTCATAATTTTTTTAAAAGAGTATGTATTTCATAAAATGTTTGCATGAATGTGACCTATTGTATATATATTTTGTTTGTGTTGTTTGTGATTGGTCTATATTAACGATTGTTTGTGATTAGGTATGTGTTAACAGTTACTGGTTGTGATTAGGCATGTGTTAATTGCGACTGTCTGTGATCAGATCCGTGTTAACTATGATTGCTCGTGACTAGACCCGTGTTAACATAAGTATGTATTTCACAAGCTTAAGGATTCTATTTGTGTTGTTTGTGACCGGGTCTGTATTTATGACCTATGTTTGTGATCGAACCCATGTTCATAACTATGACCTTTTTATAGCAAATATGCTGCCAACATTTCACCATGTATAGAAAATAACCTAAATTCATCAATTTATATAAGCCTGAATAATTTCGTTTATTTACATTGATTTCATTTCATACATTAAAGCCATAAATTGAAAACAACTCAAAATGCCATCCGTAGTATTAAAAAGGTAATAAAATGTCGTGATTGATAATTTGAATTAAACACGTCACAATTACATATAACACAATTTATAAGTCATGATTACATTAAGTCACAAATCGAATGACATAGTCACTCAAAGTCACAAGTCTCATTAGTCACATTCACATAAACTACAATTTGTAAGTCACAATCACATATTAAATCAGAAATAACTTAATTGATAGGTCACAAATCATTTATTAGTCGCACATCCTCTATTTCATTCATGATCGCAATCACATATCATTTACCACAACAACCGACGACCACCACTCCATCACTCAATTCACACTCAAGGGGATATAATCTTTTACAAAAGAGATTGGTAAGGATTAAGTTAAATATTATGGGCTAACGTTTTGGGATGCGTGCAATAGTTGTTGAATTAATTGCACGACTAATTTTCACTCATTCAGCGCGGCAAGGTAGGCAACAAAAAATTCTACTTTTAAGTTCCATGCTCATCAAGGCTTCTGTAATATCATCCACAGGAAGGGGCATTTGAAGCCTATTAAACAAATATATTAATACTAATAATGATTGGTTTGTGGGCGGCCGTTGAATTGAAAGTGGCAGAATAAAACAACAATACGAAAGGAGGGGGAGGTGAAAAAGGATTGCAATCACGTTTTGATATGTGGTCGAGAAATTGCAAAGAAATATTGGATATAATTCGCAGTCAAGCATAAATTCATAGCCCTACTGCCATTAATGGACTGTTTCAATTGAGGGATTTCAAGGATTATTTTTGTGTGAAAAGGCTGAAAGTATGATGAGGTTGTGGAAGAAGGCGAGTGTAGTGAGAGAAAGTAGTGGGGACGTTATGGTAAATAACTTTTTTGAAAAGATTAAAAAAACGGTTAAGATATAAATTATCCTTATTTATTTTGTACAATCAATTTATTACTATTTTAATTTTATTTAAATCTAAATTAACACAAAAAAAATAAGTTTAACACCTTATTTTTGAAATGTAAAGTTAAAATGTGTGAATTTGCTTAGGCGGTGTTTGGTGGGGATTAAAATTAGATTGTGATAGAAGTTTTTGAAATGTGTTGTTGAAAAGCTGTTAGACTATGAAAGATGTGGTTAATATTGATTGTTTTATTTTGAATTAGATTAAAATATTATTTTAATTTGTACCAAACAAGCCCTTAATTTTCCCATCTAATCTAAAAATCACCTTCTTAATTCTGGTGGGCCGTAGTGAGGGCCTTTTTATTATACGTAAATGAGAGGGAAGATTTCATAACTAAGAGTTTTAGTTTTATCAATTTCAAATTTAAGAGATTAAGTTTAAAATTTCAAATCTCAAAGTTTTTTTAATTTTATTTATAAATTAATTAATTAAACATATATTTTATTAATTAAATATATTAATGTCACAATTTCATATAATTTGGTCACATATTATTAATTGGTCACAAATCACAATTTTTATACGTCACAAATTATTTTACGGTCACAATTCAAAATTTTCATAGGTCACAATTTGTTCATCGATCTCAAAACAAAAATTTATACGTCACAATTTATTCACCGGTCACAAATCTATCAAATTAATAATCACATATTATTTATTAGTCACAAATCACAAATTTTATAAATCACAACTTATTTTATAGTCACAAATAATTGATCGCAAATATATTTAGGTCACAATTTATCAAATTATTGATCACAAATTAATAAATTTTTAGTCACAGAGTATTTATTAATCACAATTTATCTATTTCATTGATCACATATTATTTATTGGTCACACACCTACTAATTTATTGGTCACAATCAACTAAATCATTTGTAACAACCATCAACACAACGTCGCCGTCTCCGTCGCCACCAACAACAACACTACAGAAACACACCCCCACTAAAACCATCACCACCAAATTAGCAACAAAATCATCGGTTCAAACATCACAGCCAACGTCTTTACCACCACCACCACCACACCAAACCAAACCATCTTCACCACCACTACCCACACACCATGACAAAAAAAAATCGGACCACCAGATCACCACCAACCCTAAAACCACTAAAACCTGGAAACCAGCAGCACCCATCAAACAAAAAAATAAAAAATAAAAAAAATCACCATCATCACCATAACCTGGGCCGCTACAGCTACGATATCCGCCGCTACAATCGCCATCTGCAGCGCAACCCCTATGTGCAGCACCACTGTACAACAATATCGCCGTTATAGATCACCACTACACAATATCGTATGCACAAATCACCAACGCCCACCATAGATTTCATCATTTTTTTTATTATACACAAAGATCACCATTGCATAATGATGCAGTGCCCCTCATAGCGTCATCGCCCCTCACATCGCAGACCACCTAGCGCAGATGCAATCGAGGCGTCGATGTAGAAACCACCACTCCATTAGAATGGATTGAGGCGGCGCTCAAATCACTGTACAAAACACAACTACGGATCGGATTGAAGTGGCGCTGCAATCAAACCACCAAACAAAGCAAAACTCCAGCGGATCGACTCTACAGCAGCGACAACATTTGTCGCTGTGAGCGTTGGTACCATGTCGGTGCCGGTGACGACGATGAGTGAGATGAGAGGTAGAGAGAATGAAAATTTAGGGATTGGGGAAATGAGGTGGGATGATGGAGGTATGGTTGTTTATAAATTAATTTACTTTTATAAAAGTGTTATTAATATCAAGGGTGTGTTTGAACCACATTATTTTGGAAGAATATATTTTGGAATAGTATATTGATGAAGAATGTGTGGTTGAAAAAGAAAAAAAAGTTATTGATGTGATGGAAAATATTATTTTGTTAAAAAATGTGTGGTTGAAAATGAGTAGAAGAATGAGAATAAAAAAAATAATGTGATTCAAACAGGGGCTAAATTTTCATCTTTTTTTTTTATATAAACAAACTTAAAATCTGATTTTTGAAAATGTAACTTAAGTTATCCGGTTCTATGTAATTTCCTCTAAATAGGATCTATTTGAAGCATAATGGATTTTTTTGTCCAATTGTCAAGCCTGTATTAATAATTCACGTACATGTTAAACGATGAAATCAATTTCTGTCAACTATGTACAATACCGCATGGTTTCAATTGGTTTCTTAAATACACCATTTTTAAAGGCTACTTGACTTCAAACTGATTAGTCCAATCCACGAAGATTTATCCATTAAAGGACAACAAATTCTTTTATATATCAATAAATCTTAATTTCCACCAATAAATATTTCAATTCTTTTATATATCAACCTAAAAAGTTGAAAAGTACAAAGTTAGTCGAAGATAATGTTCTCCATTACTTTGTATTTTTCAATTTTTGAAAGTTATTTACATTACAAAATGAAAGCTAAGAATAATTCATGAAATTGCAGGCAAACATTTCCTTGAAGACGAAGTAAGCACATTTGGAATGAAAATGTTTCAATAAAAGTCTACATTGACAAATGTTGAAAGATCAAAATTTAAAATCTGCAGGTAAGTCGAGGGCTTCCACTACGATTTTTCTAATTTGGTACCTTTAGTCGTTGTTCCGGGTAGATTAAAATTATACTTTTAGTAGATTTTGATAAAAGTTGATTATATATGTGGTTAAAAAATTGTTGATCTTATGAATTATGAGATTAAAATTCATTATTAATTTCGACTTTTCTATTCTCTTCTTCACACTTTCTCTATCTGTAAATCTTTTCGTAACTCCCTACATACATGATGTACAAGTAGCATCACTCTTAAATTCTAAG
>CAIGRN010053320.1:0-11067 GCA_903798345.1 Fraxinus anomala
AAATCAAATGCAGTAAACACTACAACCTACAGCCTCACAAGTCACAAAATCACAATTCAACAAATCACAAACACATTCATATTCCTGGCTCTATAATTTGTAAAACATAACTAATAAATCAAACAAATAAACAAAAGAGGAGCTGGAGCAGCAAACTCACCGTCACCGGTGACTGTCGAGCAGTGGCGGAGACCTCCAGCAGTAGGCTAGCAGCAAGGACCAGACGGATGGTCGTAGCGGACGAACAGCAGCAGCTGGGACTCCGCTTGGTACACTTCGCAGTGCAGCCAATCGCTTCGCAGGCTCGCAGCCCTCGCTCGTCTTCTCCATCTCCCTCATCTACAGTTTGGGTTCAATTTTTTGGAATTGGGATTTCACAATTGCCAATTTGAAGCTCGGCCATTGGGGTATTGTTTGTGTGGCTAATGGGTTAAAATTTGGCCCAATTTATTGGGCCTTATTATGTTGAAAAAGGCCCGCCTAGCCGCCCCCAAAAACTGAAACGAAACAAAGGAAAAAAAAACTTGTTGCAGCTGCCTTCTTCATTCTCCCCGACGGACGGACGGCGTCGACTCATGGCGGAGACTTGAAGCTCCCGACAGATCTAGCACGGGCGGCCGCGGGGGCTAGCTAAGTGCTGGGTCCGCCTCTGTGTACCATTATAAATCAAATAGTTTTGCACTTGTGAAACAAATAAGAAAATGAAAATGAAGATAATGTCACGGTGTCACTTAAGCTGCTCTTTTTACAGCTCTTCTTATGTCACTTTGTATCTAATTTAATCAAGTGGACACAAAACAATCCATACTAATGAATATTGTTTCTTAAGTTATGAGGATTATAAGCTATCGACATTCAATTAAAGGAGATTCAGAAAATGCAAAAGAAAATGTTGTCAGATACAAAATCTAAAATAGAATCAATTAAAATAGAAATTGTATTTTTTTTTCAATATTTCTATTTCATTTTCTCTTCTATAAACATTAGAGTTATGATTAAAATTTATTTTTTTCTATTGATTTTATTAGTTACTATTTTTCTTTTTCTCTCTCTTATTGTTTATTTCTATTCTTTATGAAAAAATTAAATTGTATTTTTATAACTTTTTTTCTTTTTTCATTCATTTTTTCTTAAAAATATCTATTTTTAATTAAATTATAAAATTTTGTGTAGACTAATTTATAATTAAATTTAAATATAAAGTATATTACATTAATAATACTGAATATTAAATTTATTTTTTATATGTATAATTATTATTATTTATTTAATTAAGGTCTTAAATATTTATTCTTTTTAAAATATTTTTTATTATATGGAGGAAAATAAAGGAGATGGAGAATTACCATCACCTTGTATATAATAATTTCACAATATTACACTAGATCCATATAAATTTTATTTCAAATGAAAGTCTTCAAAAGTCTTTTGAATTCTACAAAAATCTCTAAAAATTTTAAAATAAAAGTTTACAAGTTTACAAAAGACTTCTACTAATTCTATACAAATCTATAAAAAAATCACGAAATTTACAGAAGTCATCACTTAAAAAAAGTTAATCAAAATTTTCAAAAGTTCCAATTGAATACACCCTATGTACCTCCAACGATTTTCGTTTTGCAAATTCTAAAGCACTAGATGCCAGAGACCTAGCATAGCTAGGAATCGCAACATTTCCTACATGGATCTCAAAAACTTCCAATTCTGACCAATAATTTACAGTTTGCCCATTTTCGCTTCCTGCCACATAGTTAGATTAATTATAAATTTAGGTTGTTAATATCACTACACCTCACCTATTAATTGTGATTAATTCCTTATGGTTAATTTTTTTTTTATATATTTTGATTTGTAATTGAGATATAGGATCAGTATGTCTTTCGATTTATTACTTTGGTGAATTTCAAATGAATGAAAATGCTCGATGAAAATGGAAATTGATGAGTGAATAAGATGGGGTTACTCGTGATAATATCGAGTATATCATTTGCGGAAAATGTACCATCATATACAAAACCTGCTCAACGTCAGTCCCTCTCAGTACGATATGGGATTGTGATTTATATTTCACAAGCATTCCATTTCAATTCCACTATAAAAGTTACTTCTAAAGTGCAAATGAAGTTGCTAATTCAATTGAACCAAGGTAGCAAGTCGACTCGAAACTTTATTGAAGAAAAATATCCCCAAGAGTGAACACGAAGATTTCGATGGAGGGGATCGTAATGTAAATGATTTTTTGGGATATAGTGGAGATAGATCGTGAGGATGATGTGGTTATTCCCGAAACGGTTGCTACTCACCGGGATCTCACTGTTACGCACAAAATTCATGAGGTAGTTTAAGATAACGAGGATGAAATGCCATTTACAAGTCAGAATTTGATTGCTTTATCCGATCAAAAGACATGAGCAGGGCCGGACCGAGTACACGGTCTTCTAATTGTTCACGCATGGTTCCTGATGATGAAAATTTGTATGTTGATCAACTATTTGACACAAAGAGAGGTTTGCGGAAGTTGTGCAACAAATTGAAATGAAACATAACTTTAATTTTAAAGTGAAGAAATCAAACAATTGCGTGGATGACAGTTGCAATTGGTGTTTGCAAGTGGCAAAGATGGACACGAATGATTTCTTTGCAGTTCGTAAATATGCACGGGAACATACTTGTGAAATTATTATTCGTCGAAATGATCACAGACAATCTCAATCGTGGTTTATTAGTCAACGAATAATGCACAAGTTTCAAGATTCACGAACGTTTTACAGACATGTAGACATCATCAATGACATCTGTCGAGAGTATGGGGTGATCATGAGTACCATAAGGTTTGGAAGGATAAACAATGTGCATTTGAGGATTTAATGGGTTTAATCGAGAAGAGTTATGCTAAATTAGTCAGGTATTGCAATAACAGAGGAGAACTAATCTTAACTCGACATTTTTTTATTGAGACCAGTGGCGAAAATCGCTTTACGTATTTCTTTATAACTCTTGGACAATGCATTCGATGATTTCAAAATGCAATGCAACCATTAATTATAGTCGATGGTACAACCTTGAAAGCTAAATACGAAGGAAAGCTGATTATTGCTACATGTTAAGATGCCAATATCCAAATTTACCCACTTGCATTTGGCATAGTCGATGACGAGAATGATCCAGCGATGCAATGTTTCTTTACAAAGTTGAGGGAAATAATTGGGGATGTCGAGAACATTGCTTTTATAACTGACCGGGGACAAATTATAATAAATGGTATAGCTAAAGATTTTTTTGAGACACATTATGGTTATTGCATGTATTATATACAAAGAAATCTGAAGACACCATTGCAGTTTTTAAGAGAGCTGTACAGGCCTATAGTTTCGAAGAGCTTAATAAATTCATGGTCGAAATAGAAAATAAATTACATGATGTATGGAAGTATCTAATAGTGAAGATTGAGATTGAATATTAGGCACGTTTACATTTTTCAGGACGTCGATACAATATGATGACATCAAACAATGTGGAGTCGCTCAATATATTATTGAAGAAGGATCGAGAGTTACCAATTCTCACAATGATTGAGCACATTAATAACAAACTAAAGCAATAGTTTCATGACCGACGGCATAACTGTTGACTTATGGTTGATTTCATCCTTAATAATTTGATTATAATAAACAAGATTAATATTATTTCTAACAATGATTGATTTTGAATGATAATAGTTCAATGATAAAATCAATCAAGTATTGTCAAAATCAACACATCATAAATCGGATTTGAAATGAAGATCAAAGTGAAAGTTAAGCATTCAAGTCAAATCATTCGAGATGAGAGTTTAAAAGATCAAAATCAAGACTATCAAATTGGGCTCATGAAGAAGGTCAAGATCAAAATCAAGCATTAATGCCAAACGTCAAGAAAGATCAAGAGTCAGACAAAAAAGAAACTTCGAAGCAAGATCAAAGATTATGCTTTCGAGATCTTATGTAAATGTATAACAATTTGATCTTTAGTAATGAATAACAATAGCTCAAAAATCATTTTGTGCACGAAGAGTTAATTTCATATTACTTGCATAAAATATTTTTGATCAAAAGTAAGATTGATCTTTCAAAATGATACTTGAACTTAAATCATATCTCTCAAAAAAAGTCAAAGTCAACGGTCAATCGGACGTCCGGTTTACCAGACGGATGTCTGGTTCACCAACGGTCAATTTTTTTACCATTCTGACTGCAACCGCTAGTTGGTCGTCCGGTTCAGTGGTGGACATCCGGTTGGACAAAAACTTTGGGCGTTTTGACTGCTATAAATACCATTTCACTATGTATTCATAAACAATTAGAAGATAACTTTCTTGTGAAATATATTTATAAAATATCTTTTTTGAACCTATATTTTTACATTCTTTTCATTCATTTATTCGTAACAAAAACTTTGATTGTTGAATCAAATTTCTTGAATTATTTCTCTTATCAAAGTTTTTCATTTTTATTTGTACTTAATTTATCTATATCAATTTTAAAAGAGATATATTTTTGAAGAAGATATTTACACTTACATTGCATAAACTTTTTTTTTTCTTCTTCATATTGAAACTTTGATTGATTGAACTAAACTTATAAAATCATTATATTCATTAAAGTTTCTCATTTTTCTCTTAGTGCTTAATTTATTACAATCATCCATTAAAAGAGAGATATTCTTGAGAAGAGTTTTGAACCTACATTGTATTTATTTCTTCATCTTATAATTGAAACACTTTGATTGATTGAATCTAATTTTTGACTATCATATTCATCAAAATTTTTTATTTAACACTTGAACTATCATTTATTACTATTTATTGAAGTGTTAGCCTCTCTTAGTACTTCATTTGTCTATATTATTTATCAAGAGAGGAATTTCATTGTAAAATTACTTTGATAAAGTGTGGATTGTGTTGAAATCCCTTAAAGATCAATATTGTATAATCGATGCTCCTTGTTGTAAGTCACTGTATGGGTCATATTGAGTCCCGTAAAGCTATAATATTTGGTCCACATGTGCCTAAAAAGGTTATTAAATAGGGTGGCAAATCGGATCAAATAATTTCGAAACCTATAGAGGAATATAACGAAGAGGATAAAAGAAAATTATCTTTAAAAGATAGAGCAAAAAAATCTACTTTATTGTGTTTTAGATAGAAATGAATTTAATCGTATTAATACATGTGATTCCGCTTATGATATTTGGCATGTTTTAAAAATTACTCATGTCAACACTAGCAAAGTGAAATAAACTAAGATAAACCTATTAGTTAAAGATTTTGAAAATTTCTTCATGAAAGAGAATGAACCTATTGTTGACATTATTACTCGCTTCACCGGTATTGTTAATGACTTCAAAGACTTTGATCGTAAATTTACTAATGATGAGCTTGTAAGTAATATACTTAGGTCACTCTAGGTAGAATGAAGTCCATTGAGAATGTTGATAGAACACACCAAAGATATCAACACATATATATAATGTTTAGGTCACTCTCGGAAGAATAGAGCCCATTGAGAATGTTGATAGAAAACACCAAAGAAACACATATCAATTGGAAGAGCTCTATGGAACATTGATGACATGTGAGCTAAATCGTACCGAAACAAAGAAGAAAACAATGAAAAGTAAAGAAGAATAAATGTGCCAAATTCCTTTTAAATTCATAGTTTATGAAGGCACTTCAAGCGAAAATATGAATGATGAAGAACTTGATGATCTAGTTCTTCTTGTTAAAAAATACAGAGGTTTTTGCGAAAATCATCGATTCCAGAAGAAATAAGAAAATGACGAAAAGAAGAATACATTTATAAAAAAAAAACTCTTCAATCAACATGTGATGAGAGTGATGATGATAATGATAATCATGAAAAAGATGAAAGTCAAAAGGAAATTGCCAACATGTGCTTCATGACTACTAATGATAAAGTAAATTCGAATGAAAACTGTTCATATGATAAATTATCTACCTCTTATGATAAAATTCTTGAAAAAATTGAAAATTTTGTTTTAAATCATTCGATCCTCAAAAAGAAAAATTATTTATTGGAAATTGACGTAAATGAACTTTTAAAAATTCAAAATAATTTTGAAAAAGGAAAAGTCGATTATGATTCTTTAATTAAGGAGAATTCTTCTTTAAAGAAAGAATTTTAGATTTGACTCAAATTATTCACAAATTTACTCAAGGCAAGAAAATTTTTGATTTAATGCTTGGTGAGTAAAAATGTATTTTTGATAAACGATGAATTGAATATAAACCATTTTTAAAACAAAAGTCTCTTAAAAATTTCTTTGTTAAAACTTCTACTTCTCCTATTACAAATGTCACATGTACTTTTTGCAATAAAAATGAACATATAGCTTTTTATTGTTCTATAAAAAAGAGATTATATTTTGAAAACAAATAAAAGTGGATTCAAATATCCACTAACACTAACTATCAAGGACTCAAAGATGTATGAGTATCAAAGACAAAAAATTGAATTATTTTTGTAGGTACCAAGGAAATTAGAAAGCAAATGGACCTTGGATAGTGGATGCTCAAAACACATGACCGAAAATCAAGCTTTATTGTCAAGTTTCAAAATAAATGATGTCTTTCATGATACTTTTGGATATAATGCGAAAGGAAAAATCATTGACATTAAAATTATTGGTAATCATTCATCTCCCTTTATTAAAAATGTCTTCTTAGTAGATAACTTTAGACGTAATCTATATAGTTTTAATCAATTGTATAATGAATGTTATCATATCAAATTTGATTCTTCCAATTGCATTATTGAGGATACTACACCAAAAGAGGTGATGTTTATAGGAAGCCGAAGTAAGAATGTTTATGTCATAAATACTAAGTTTGAATATGGAGAAAAATGTTTATCAAGTATAAAATATGATACTTGGTTATGAGATAGAATAATATGTCATGTTAGCATGGACCTACTTTCAAAATTTTCAAAAATTATTTTGTTAAAGGTTTGTAAAGTTTGAAATTTGAGAAAGACAAAATTTGTGATGCATGAAAAATAAGTAAAAAGTTCTTTCAAATTAAAGCAACATTCTTCAACTACAAAATCTTTTTGATTTCTCCACGTGAATATTTTTGGATCATTTAGTATCACAAGTTTAAATGGTAAACATTATACTTTTGTCATTATTTATAACTTCTCTAGATTTATTTGAGTCTCATTTTTTAACCTAAAAGATGAAGTATTGAATGCATTTGAACATTCTTGTAAAAATGTTCACAATAAATGAGATACACTACTACTATCATTAGAAGTGATCATGGTGGAGAATTTGATAATATTGCTTTTGATGATTTGTGCAAAACTTATGGTTGTGAACATAATTTTTTAGTTCCTAGAATTTCTCAAAAAAATGGTGTAGTAAAAAGAAGAATCGCACATTATAAAAATTAGCTCGGACTATACTAAATAAAAATAGTTTACCAAAATCTTTTTGGGCCGAAGCTAACACACTACTTGCTATATGTTACAGAGTTTCAATTAATCGAAAGAAAACACAAAATCTCCTATGAGCTTTGGAAAAATAGAATTTTAAATATCTGTTATTTCAAGTTTTTGGTTGCAAATGCTTCATTTTGAATACAAAATAAAAATTTGAAATTCAAAATCCAATATTAGAATCTTTCTAGATTTTTCATTGACTAGCAAAACTTTATAGTCTTTAACAAAAGAACTCTAGTTATTGAACAATTTATGCATGTTACTTTCGATAAAACTAACTTTTTTGATCGTGAGAAAGGTATTACTATTGGTGCAGGATCGAAAACCCCTTTCGAACAAATAACTATTCAAGACAAAAATAAGGAAGATCCAAGAAATAAATACTCCAATGAGCGTATCAATCAAAATGGACAAAGATAATCAATGCACTTCCATAAACATAACAAAATATCGAGGTATGATCGGATCTTTTATTTACTTAATTGCAAGTAGACTCGATATTTATGTTTAGTGTGTGATTATGTGCTATATTTCAACCAAATACCCAAGAATCGCATTTTAGTGCCATAAAACGAATTTTAGATATCTTAGTGGTATTAAGATATTACGTCTATAGTATTCTAAAGACACTCCAAAATGGGATAGTGTATTAAAATTTGTGAATAAGGAAAAAAATCAATTGGCCAATATCTTCATTAAACCTCTAACATTAAATAGATTTTCATTTATTCAAAGAGCTTTGGGAATTATCAATAAATTTGCAGTATGTGGCTAAATTGAATTATTGCTAAATGTTTTCTTATGATTGTTTCTATGTGAATAATTGGTTGGAATATCTATAAATTTTACCTAAATGATTATGCTTTCATCATTTCAGCATTCATGCTTTGATTATTATTTTATTATACATGTGATGATTATCCTCTTATTTAAACTTGCATATATTTGGTATCTTGTGCTTAATTGAGGGAGAATATATTACTATTTTTTATTGTTGGTTTAAAGTTTTGATCTTATATATCATACTATTCCTCTCATATATGCTTTCTTAAAAGGGAAAACTATGTTTTGATCTTAAATGCTATCCCTTTTTGTTTATGTTAAAAGGGAAAAATAAAGTGAGATGATTATACATGGTTTGATTTGAAAATATAGGGTCTGTTTTTCTGGCATTAATCATTCATTTGTAGTAGACCGTTAGTAGCCTGCAATTTTTTACCATTGCCTCACATGGTGGGACCCAATGTTTGAAAAAAGGTCAATTTTCTCATTCTTTCCCAGAAATAATACCAAACAAACAAGGGCATAATATGTTTAGAGTATATGAAAAAGGGGGGGGGGGGGGGAAATGGAAATCATTCATATTCTTTAAATGTGTAGTTATTGATTTCTAAAAGATAGAGGAACATGAATTACATGAAAAATTTATAATGTATATTCCTTTATTAATACGATATCAATTGTTCAATCTTACCTTGCAAATCATCTTGTTTATCATAATTAAAAATGGAAAAATTGTTGACCTATGGTAAAACCAAACGTCAAGAAAGATCAAGAGCCAGACAAGAAAGAAATTTCGAAGCAAGATCAAAGATTAGGCTTTCGAGATCTTATGTAAATGTATAATACTTTGATCTTTAATAATGAATAACAATAGTTAAAAAATCATTTTGTGTACGAAGAGTTAATTTTATATTACTTGCATAAAATATTTTTGATCAAAAGTAAGATTGATCTTTTAAAGTGATATTTGAACTTATATCATATCTTCAAAAAAAAGTCAAAGTCAACGATCAACTGACGTCCGGTTCGCCAACGGTCAATTTTTTTACCGTTCTAACCGTAACGACTAGTTGGTCGTCCGATTTAGTGGCGGACGTCCAGTAAGGTCGTCCGGTTGGGCATAAACTTTGGACGTTTTGATTGCTATATATATCAATTCACTATACATTCATAAACAACTAGAAGATAGTTTTTTTGTGAAATATATTTATAAAATATCTTCTTTGAACTTACATTTTTACATTCATTTCATTTATTTTTTTATAACAAAAACTTTGATTGTTGAATCAAACTTCTTGAATTATTTCCCTTATCAAAGTTTTTCATTTCTCTTTGTGCTTAATTTATCTATATCAATTTTAAAGGAGATATATTTTTGAAGAAGATATTACACTTACATTGCATAAACTTTTTCTTCTTCTTATTCATATTGAAACTTTGATTAATTAAACTAAATTTGTAAAATTATCATATTCATCAAAGTTTCTCATTTATCTCTTAGTGCTTAATTTATTACAATCATCTATTAAAAGAGAAATATTCTTGAGAAGAGTTTTGAACCTACATTGTATTTATTTTTGATATTCTTATTTAAATACTTTGATTGATTGAATCTAATTTTTGAATATCATATTCATCAAAAAAATTCATCTAACACTTGAGCTATCAATTATTACTATTCATTGAAGTGTTAGCCTATGTTAGTACTTAATTTGTTTATATTATTTATCAAGAGAGGAATTTAATTGTAAAATCACTTTGATAAAGTGTGAGTCGTGTTGAAGTCCCTTAAAGATCAACATTGTGTAAGGATTTGTGCTCCTTGTTGTAAGTCACCGTGTGGGTCATATTGAGGTCCCGTAAAACTCAATAGTGTGGGTCGTATTGAGGTCCCGTAAATCTCAACATTGTATAAGAATTGATACTCCTTATTTGTAAGTCATCGGAAGCGTTATAAAAGGTTGGATTACATCAGCCAATCAATATAGTGAAAATGTCTTACTCATGCCAGAGAACTTGGTAACGGAGGACGTAAATCATTACTTTGGATAGAACCTTCACAATTATATCATTTACATCATCCCTCATTTTTACTTATCGCTTTTATATTAGTGCTTACTATTTGAATTTATTTATTTAGTTTTTACTTGCTTAAATTTAGATTAATTCTTCAAAAAAAAGTTTAAAAACCAATTCACCCCCCTCTTGTTAATTATTCTTGGCCTATCAGTAACTTTCCCAAATGATCTCTCATACTAGCGTCGAGATGGTAATTCATCCTATAAAATAATAAACTGTAAAACTATATACAAGATATTATGGAATAAAGTATAGTATCTTAAATTTATTATATCTATTGTATGCAAGAAATAAATTCATTTTATTTCAAATTAAAAAGAAAACAAAAATGAAATTAAAGAAAAAAAGTAAATTGAAATAGAAAAAAATAATAATTTAAAGTAAAGTAAAAAAAAAAAAATTAAAGTAAATAACAAAAATAAGTTAAAGAGAAATAAAAAATAAAAGGAAATTAAAGAATTAAAATGAATGAGAAATAAAAATTAAACAGAAAAAAATAAAATTTTTAAAAAAGAAAAAAATAAAAGTATAAAAATAAAATTAAACAAAAAAAAAAAGAAAAAAATAGAAAAACAAAAAAAAAAAAAAAAAAAAAAAAGGAAATTTGCAATGGAAGATGCACAATTTTTTAAAAAACACAAATAAATTCACTTAAAATATTTAAATACATAATAACACATGATTTTTACACAAAAAAAAAAAAAAA